>JABSTR010003352.1:0-92935 GCA_013339765.2 Haemaphysalis longicornis | reverse complement strand
CAAGGTATTTGGAGATGCATTTAAAACACCATTTACCTATTTACTCTCTCAAAAGCATTTTTTTGCGCAAACAACCTTACAAACGCAAGAGCAACTCCGACAAACGCGACCAACGGTTGTTGTGTTTGAATTGATTGAAGCGACAGAGGAACCCTGGTGGTGCTGGTGGTGCTGAAAACTACTACCACAAATACATAAACTAAAAAGTAAATATTTTTCGGCTTAATAAAAAGCAAAAAACGTTTTATAAGCCAAGTTTTTTTTAAATCCAACAAATTACTCTTTTATTACAATGTTAACGGCTTTATATCTTTTTTTTTGAGTGAGCACTCAGCGCGCGCTTTTTGAAGTTTGCAGCAGTTCGGTCGGTTCTACAATTTTGGATTGAATCAATTGGAGTTTCGCCTGTCAAAATGCTTCTTTAAGTCTTCGGTACTTTGCCCATGCGTTATCGGGCACTCTGCCTATCTTCGGCACAGTGTGGAGCAAGGAAGCAACGAGTTATTTTCCAGAAAGGTGGAATAGGGTCGTCTGCTTCGCTGAACGCTAGCGAGCCTTTTTGGTAGAAAATAACTTTCGCTATCCCAAATGTTCCCAGTTGGGTGCATAGCTGTTCATTTTTTAGCTCCGGAAGATGCTGCTTGATGTGTGCAATTGTGAACGCCAAGCCTAGGCCATAATCACAAGCTAATCACTAGCGCCACCTTTAGTGCTATTACGCCGACGCAGCGCAGCTCAGCCCAAGCGAGGTCTGGCCGCGCTCGTTAGTGCGCGGGTCAACCAGGTTCAACTCCACAGTTGCACAAAACATTGCAGTCTGATTCGCCTCGCCATGCCTCTTCAATGCTCCAGCCTTCACGTCTTGCGCAGTCGATGCCCGAGCCTCTGTGCAACCACGCAGCCACGCAAGTACGCCAACGCTGTAACTAAGCGGCCTTCGCGTTGGACCAGTGCGCCATTTTGTCTTCCTCGCCCAGCGTTTTGCAACTTCACTCGCTTGCATCCTTGTGCGCGTCTGCGCTCTGCTTGCTGGCGGACGCTCCAGCAAGATTGTGTTTTGTGTGTGACCGCCTGCGTGTATCCGGCTCGGCGGAGGCATATCATGCCGGGCATTGTGTGGGAGCGGCTCGTCTCAGTGACAATGTCGCGCCTATTCATCGACCTCATACGGAAAGAATTGGCACGGCGACAGCTGGACACCGCCGGTTCTTCAAAGAGATCTCATTCGGCGACTGGAAGCCGACATTCGGCAGCAGCATGAAGCTAGCCCCCCGGTTGAATCGAAGGCTTCTGCCTCGTCCGCCGCGGTGCCTTTGACGCTAGACCCAGCCACGGTACTTAACCTTGCCAGACACAGTGCCAAAGACTGCCTGCAACATGATCCGTTGCCTTTGCCAGAGCAGCCGCCATGGCAAGTGTTAGTAGCCCAAACATTGCCCTCACGAAGTGCCCCTGTCGCATGACACCGTCGCATCCGACGCGGTGTTCGCGCGCCATCATCCCAATATTCCATCGTCCCGCTTCGCAGCCAGCCACTCCCAGCCAGCACGCAGTTATAAAAGGTACATTGGCCGAACACAGAGCTGTTTTGCTTGCCACAGCGATGATCTTGACCATATCACTGATATGAAGCTCCGTGTTTACCTGCTAGCGCGTTGCCCTACAGTCGGAGCTCATACCGGTACGATGCAGAAGGCAAGCAGTTCCTGAAAACTCGGGGGCCTAATGAACCATGGCTTTTAAGGGGAATGTAATGAGCTACAATCAAAGCCATCATCCGTCGTGCTCTCGCAGCCAGCAGCCGCTAACTCTACAGCTTCTGTGCGAATTCAAAACGAGTAAAGGCTACGAGCTTCCATTCAAACAGTACGGCTTCTGTGGCCCCCCGCTTCCTTCTGAGCCTCCCGGATGCCGTATGCTTGACACGGGGGGGTGGCGAAACCAAGTTCTGTCAGGCCAATTCTCACAAAGGAAGTCAAGCACATACAGAATTCCTTCAACAGCCAGAAAGAGGTCATACCGCCGGTGAACCACCTGCCAACTACTTTCAGCCCAGCCAACAGCAAGCCCAGCATGCCGAAAACTTTGTCCATGGACAGAAAAAAGAAGAAGAAGAAAACGCTCGTGAGCCAGCCACCTACAGGTTCCAAGCCCGTCAACAGCGCCAACCAGGCGCGAGCTGTGCAGCAGCCAACGCCCAACTCGAGCCATCTGTGGTACCATAAGAGATTAAGGACAACTTGTGCCGCACCTGGCTGACCACTTCGTGAGTGGCATCGATGTACTTCAGCTGGACAAAAGCCCATGCCTGAAAGTTTTTGCAGCAGCATCGACCATTCAGCATTTGGCTACAAGACGAGCAAGGACTTCCTGCGTAGCAATTGTGGCATACTGTGTGCCACATGCAGCTCCATGAGACTGTTTGAGAGGGTGTCGGCAACCTCCTGTCAAGGACAACTGGCACGCCTTTCACGAACCTCGAAGCCAAGGCTAAGGCCCTTACCATGCTTCAGTGTGCATGAAACTGCCAGTGCAAGGAAGCAGGACAGTGTAGACTCACCTCTGCAGTCAGTGCAGCCACAGCTTAAACGGTACAATGCGCTTATTGGCTGTCTAGCCACCTAGATGACTTGGTGCACGAGTGAAGCGTGCGGCAGTGTTTCCCCCGCGTGTATGAGTGTTGTGCCTGTTGTGGACAATGTGCGGATATTACTGTCCACGAGACGTGGTCAACCAAACTGGTGGGGCGGGGTGCGCAAGCAGCCAGCCACATGTGCTGTAGTCATTGGGGGATCACTAGCGTCACCTTCAGTGCCATCACGCCACGCAGCTCCAGGCCCATGCGAGGTCTGGGACACGCTTGCTTGTTTGTGCTTCATTTGTGCCCGCCTCTGGTGTGGTCAATCGTGTTGTATAATGTTCAAATAAATGCTTTCCTTTAAATAACTCCCATTCGCCTCGCCATGCCACCTGAATGCCCCAGCCTCCACGCCCAGCCCTCACAGTACCGCATACGGTGCAATTCATGAATTGCGAGGAGGACCAGAGATAGCGCAAATAAAAGTAATGTGGTTTTAGCAGCACAATATTTACAACAATCGAGGCCTAAACCTAAAAAATAGCCGCAGTGATTTCATTGAATCGGCAGATTTGAAGATCCACGGCGGGTAAAATGGATCACAAAGAAAGAATCTGGCTTGGATGTTTTTAAAAAAGCATAGTAGAGATAAAAAATGGAGGTGATTTCTTGCTGAATGGATGTCGGGATTTTTTACTATAGAAGTGTAGAGCATGTGTGTGTTTAATTTTGTTTTGAGATGGGGCGTGTTCAGACGTATTTAAGCACAAATGTCAAGGAAAGCATTTCTAGTAAATTTATCATGAGTGGTTTTCAAAGTTTCAAGACGCGTAACAAACAAATAGGCTCGGGTAACACTTCTTTACCATGTCTCCAGATAAACCTCCCTCAAGCGACGTTTTTAAAACCTCTTGGTGTAGCATATGCTTGTGTTGTTCTCAGCAAGACATCTTTAACACGTTTACAAGTAAACTTCTCGAAACTGCTAGCGGTAAACGTTTGCAAGATGTCTTCACGTAGAGGTAGACGATTGTAGCTGTTTCAGGCTGTTTCAAGACGTCTTCAAGACAACTTGTGTTTCATGGGACTGCCCGAGTTAATCGCTTCGTTTACGCCGCCCTTCATTTTAAGTTTTACACTGTAAACGAAGCGCGTTCAGCTCAAACTTTATCGTGATCAAGAAAATCTGCTTGCCGCTGCTACACCCGCTAATGTAATGTAACTATGCTACGTCCCGCCGTGTCTCTCAGTGTTTTTCGTGTTTTTTTTTGTTTTTTTTTTCATTGCAATCAGGGTCAGCTAGGCACCGAGGAAAGCGTGCGCGCGTACTCTGAAGCCTCCTAGCAGCGCGCAAAGTAAACACAACACTGAGCCAAGAAGACATTGCAGTGCTACCGTCTCAGGGGACGTGCGCTGCGTCTCATGTTCTCGATACGCAAACACGTACCCGCCAGCGCTCGCGCGTTCCACAGACCAAGCAAGAAACGCAAATGCTGGAGGAGTTAACTGCATAATTGTTTCGTTGATTTTGGCATTGAAGTCGCTCTCCTCTGCACAAGCAGTGGTGCGCGCACCCGTCATTGTACAAGTGGCGCGCGAGGCATTTTCAAAGCGCCGAAAAGAGTTGTGCCGCGCCTCCGGCAGATGGCGACAGGGTGAAGCGCACCGCTCTGCAGCCGTCCTTCGGCGTCCAGCCCTCGCCAAGTCGTTCCCCCGCAGTGTGTTGGCGGACGCGTAAGTCGGATCTCTGCAACGGCTGCCCCAATCGCGCCATGCAACTAGAAGAAACGCGCTCCCTGACTGTGCACTTTTGCTTCCGCCGCGACCGAGTTGTTCGAGCCGCGTCTGCCATCGTCGTTTCGTTGCAACGCGACTGCTAACACCCGGCGACAATGCAGGCCACTCGTCTACATCTTCCATCGTCGTTTCCTTGCAACGCGAGTGCTAACACCCGGCGACACTGCAGGCCGCTCGTCTACATAAGCAGCTGTCGCGCTGCGAGCCTGTTTTCACTTAGTGGTTTGCCCGCGTCCCAATCTCTGCGTTTGCATGTGCGTAAGTGTTTGCTTTGTACTATGGTGGTGTGTGATCATTATTTATGTATGGTGTGTTTTTCTGTTTCTTTTTTTGCTTTTGCCGTGTGTTTACTAGCGAGAAATGCGTGGTGCGGCTCGCTGCCGTATCTTGGGACGCGCCGCGTCTTTCCGCAATCGTGCGTAACTGTACTCGTTGAGCGAGCGCATTTCTGCTTGCGACAAGCTTTTTTGCTAATCGCTAGCGGTCGCCTGCGCGTTGAATGTACAGAGAACATACAAACGAGTGACCGCGTGCCCTGCGGTGAAGCTCGACACGTGGCGAAGGCCGCCGCGGGGCGAGTGCCGGCTGCCAATGTTTGGGCTCGCCTTGTGGCCACCGTTTTGCTCGTGTTGTGTTGCGCGTCGGAGACTAATTAGAAAGTTAATAACGCTATCGCTTCTCGGCCTTTTGGCTAATATCAAATGTGTAGTGCGGGGCCAGCAGCCGCCTCGACGGGCCGAGGAAGTACAACGCTAACACCCGCTCAGGGGCATCCACGTCTTCCATGATGCTTAACAGTGTTCTCAACGCCAGGAGCTTCCCCATTGTCTCTAAACACGGGATATCTATGCCCCCCAGACGGCTCGGAAATCTAACTGCATCCCTAGCTAGTCTTTCCGTACCATCCTCCCAGAAAAACCCAAAGACTGCCCTTGTGAGTCTCTGTGTCGTCTGGCCCTGCGGAGGCATCATCCGGGCGGCGTACAAGAACTTTGGAACTAGTACACACTTGATAAGGTACACTTTTTCGTTTAGTGAAAAATGAACCTCCACGCACACGCGCACAATACTCCCGCACCCAAACAGTCGGCACTGCACACACCACACACCGCTTGTTCAGTTTGCCTACGCTTTAACTCCATGATGAGGCGAGCTCTTCCTCGGGGACCTCTGTGCCTTTTTCTTCTTCTTTGTTGCTTCTGCCAACGTGTCGTCGCTTGACCGTGTTCGCTTTGTTTCGCTGGTTGCCGTTGCTTCCATATCTGAGTCTTCACTAAGGTGGAGTATTGAGTAGGATGGTATCTTATTGCTGTAAGTGATTGATTACAGTCCAGGCAAAGAAGTTGTCGTGTCAGTGTAAGGGGCACCAACAGACATACCCAGCTAGCATGTGTACATGACACTCGGTTCAATCCCCAACAATCCCAGTGAAACTCGGATACAACACCACTCACGGGTACTCTGACAATCGACAATGCACAAAAAAGAGTCTCATCCGGGGGGGCACCCCATATGATCTGCTCAAGTAGGCTCTGTTCTAAGATACACTTTGTTACGTAAAATAACAGGGGAAGGCGCTGGCTCACGTGCTGTCGCTTCCGGCTGGGGTCTTTAGTTCGCAGCGGTGCGGGAGGTAGTGAGTCCGAGGGCACTATCACGGTTGAGTTTGTCAGGTTCCCGTAACACCGCACCAGTTCAGGCTCTCTTTGCTGGCGGCTGAAGTTCTGACTTTGGTCCGTACATGTGGTGGGCCTCCTTGGTGAAGCCACAGCACTCCACGCACACGCGCACAATACTCCCGCACCCAAACAGTCGGCACTGCACACACCACACACCGCTTGTTCAGTTTGCCTACACTTTAACTCCATGATGAGGCGAGCTCTTCCTCGGGGACCTCTGTGCCTTTTTCTTCTTCTTTGTTGCTTCTGCCAACGTGTCGTCGCTTGACCGTGTTCGCTTTGTTTCGCAGGTTGCCGTTGCTTCCATATCTGAGTCTTCACTAAGGTGGAGTTCTTTATCGACTCCCTCCCAGTGAGGCCACTCGGGTGAGTTGGGAGCCTTTCCGTCTGCTCTTGGGTTGGTTACTTCCTTGGGTTCCGTGGTATCTGACTGTTTGTCTTTTTCTTTTTCGGGCTGAGGTGATGCCTCGAGGGGCTTGTTTTGACTGTTGGCAGCACCTACAGCTGGGACTGAGATGCTGTCGTTGTTGGCCGTGGGCTGCTGCGAGGGCGCGCTGGGAGAGTCACCTTTAGCATCACTCGGTCCCGTCTTCGTCAGTTGGTCTTCGTGTAGGGGGGGAAACTCGTTGTGACTGATGTCTGCCGTCTCGGACGAAGCGTGCGTAGCCTGTGATCCGCCTGCTACCGAGCTGTAGAGCCGTGGTGTGTCGCAGCTCGTAGTGGCATGCGCCTGCCCACAGCGCCGGAAAGGCAGTTCGCAGGGCGTTTGATGTCCATATATACCGCATCTCTCGCACAGGACTGCAGTACAGTCCGCGCTAATGTGCCTCTCCTCCCTGCACCGGCGGCACACTCGCTTAATACCCGGGTAGTCGAAGACCACACGGTGGCCTCCGACACGAAGGTAGTTGGGCACTGGGTTCTCGTCTTTCATCCTAATGGTTATGTTGCGTACACCAGTAAGGACGGTCGGCTGGCCTTTGAAGGTGCCGTGACGAATTTCGGTGACGCTTCCGTGGGGCAGGAGAGCTCGAATGAGGGTCTCGTCTGTTACGCTTGAAGGCAGGAACAAACAGGATACACTGGTTTTTGGTGGGCCAACGGGGATCAGGGGCACGACTTGGTTTCCTAGTCGGATGTTCTTAACTGCATGAGCGTTGTAACGGCTTGTCGTGAATTCACTGTTACTTGGTAATTCTTGCCTCCCATGTGCTGGACACAATAGATCTCTTGTAAGGTGACGATGGGGGAACGCCCTTGCTTGAATGATGCCGGTACCTTCTTAGTCACTAAGATGTTATTGATTACCTGGACCAGTGTGTCGCCTATCTCTATCCAACACTCTTTAAAAAACTCTGTCGGTAGCCCATCCGGCCCCGGTGCCGAACCCGTCTTCATATTCCTGACAACCTCGTGTAGTTCTGCGTTGGTCGTGCCCCCGGAGCTACCGGTAGTGGCATTATATGTATGTGACTTGCCACATTGAGTGTGTTTGTAGTATTGAGTAGGATGGTATCTTATTGCTGTAAGTGATTGATTACAGTCCAGGCAAAGCAGTTGTCGTGTCAGTGTAAGTGGCACAGCCCCGTGAAGAAACCCTTGTTGAAACCCCCGTGATTTGTTCTCTTATCTGTGTTTTGCCGAGGATTGAATCAGACACGCGGTGGTGTTAGTTCATGATACATAAGTGTTTTCTTTGGGACATTCCCTTGAGTCAAGGGTGGCTTGAAGCCCATATATGTAAAGTGTTCACGTAGTAAATAAAGTTGTCCTTTCAGTATCTGTTCTTATCAGCTTAATATCTGATACGAGTCCTATTTGGACTCAAGATATTAAACTAATTTTTGCCACTTGGCGTGTGAAGGGGCTTGCTCCTCCGGCGCCGCGGGTTGTCCCAGCGTTGCACTGATGCCGGGTTCGGCCCGAGACCCCCTTCGGGGGGCCTGTAAACAAACCCAAAATGAGAAAACGAGCACTTTAGGGAAATGCATTGAACGCTATGCATTGGATTTCATGTCTTCTTCAAGCGCTGAGTTCAAGTTTCTTGCATGATAGGCAGTAGGTTTCTGCAGCCTATCCGCACTGTAATGTAATGTTCTGCTGCTACTTTCGTGTGCCGCGGTGTTTTTGAAGTGCCATTCTCTTTTTTTTTCGAGCCAATAAACAGAACAGTACAGTGGCGTCCAAAACAAGTGTGTGCGTGTATTCTGGAGCCTCCTAGCAGCGCGCAAAGTACCAAAAGAAACCTCAGTAAACACTACACGACGGCCGCAGTCGTGTCTTGACAAAATGTTGTGCTAAGTCCTATACGCGAAAACGATGTCTCTCTCTCTCTCTCACACAAACACACACACACAAACGCACACAAGGGGGGGGGGAGGTCCAACGCGCGCGCGGGGTTTACAGGTCATGCAGAAAGCGCCAATGCTTGCACAACTGCCCGAGTTAATCGCTTCGTTTACGCCGCCCTTCATTTTAAGTTTTACACTGTAAACGAAGCGCTTTCAGCTCAACTTTACCGTGATCAAGAAAATCTGCTTGCCGCTGGCTACACCCGCTAATGTAATGTAACTATGCTACGTCCCGCCGTGTCTCTCAGTGTTTTTCGTGTTTTTTTTTGTTTTTTTTTTCATTGCAATCAGGGTCAGCTAGGCACCGAGGAAAGCGTGCGCGCGTACTCTGAAGCCTCCTAGCAGCGCGCAAAGTAAACACAACACTGAGCCAAGAAGACATTGCAGTGCTACCGTCTCAGGGGACGTGCGCTGCGTCTCATGTTCTCGATACGCAAACACGTACCCGCCAGCGCTCGCGCGTTCCACAGACCAAGCAAGAAACGCAAATGCTGGAGGAGTTAACTGCATAATTGTTTCGTTGATTTTGGCATTGAAGTCGCTCTCCTCTGCACAAGCAGTGGTGCGCGCACCCGTCATGTGTACAAGTGGCGCGCGAGGCATTTTCAAAGCGCCGAAAAGAGTTGTGCCGCGCCTCCGGCAGATGGCGACAGGGTGAAGCGCACCGCTCTGCAGTCGTCCTTCGGCGTCCAGCCCTCGCCAATCGTTCCCCAGCAGTGTGTTGGCGGACGCGTTAAATATCGTCGGATCTCTGCAACGGCTGCCCCAATCGCGCCATGCAACTAGAAGAAACGCGCTCCCTGACTGTGCACTTTTGCTTCCGCCGCGACCGAGTTGTTCGAGCCGCGTCTGCCATCGTCGTTTCGTTGCAACGCGACTGCCTAACACCCGGCGACAATGCAGGCCACTCGTCTACATCTTCCATCGTCGTTTCCTTGCAACGCGAGTGCTAACACCCGGCGACACTGCAGGCCGCTCGTCTACATAAGCAGCTGTCGCGCTGCGAGCCTGTTTTCACTTAGTGGTTTGCCCGCGTCCCAATCTCTGCGTTTGCATGTGCGTAAGTGTTTGCTTTGTACTATGGTGGTGTGTGATCATTATTTATGTATGGTGTGTTTTTCTGTTTCTTTTTTTTGCTTTTGCCGTGTGTTTACTAGCGAGAAATGCGTGGTGCGGCTCGCTGCCGTATCTTGGGACGCGCCGCGTCTTTCCGCAATCGTGCGTAACTGTACTCGTTGAGCGAGCGCATTTCTGCTTGCGACAAGCTTTTTGCTAATCGCTTAGCGGTCGCCTGCGCGTTGAATGTACAGAGAACATACAAACGAGTGACCGCGTGCCCTGCGGTGAAGCTCGACACGTGGCGAAGGCCGCCGCGGGGCGAGTGCCGGCTGCCAATGTTTGGGCTCGCCTTGTGGCCACCGTTTTGCTCGTGTTGTGTTGCGCGTCGGAGACTAATTAGAAAGTTAATAACGCTATCGCTTCTCGGCCTTTTGGCTAATATCAAATGTGTAGTGCGGGGCCAGCAGCCGCCTCGACGGGCCGAGGAAGTACAACGCTAACACCCGCTCAGGGGCATCCACGTCTTCCATGATGCTTAACAGTGTTCTCAACGCCAGGAGCTTCCCCATTGTCTCTAAACACGGGATATCTATGCCCCCCAGACGGCTCGGAAATCTAACTGCATCCCTAGCTAGTCTTTCCGTACCATCCTCCCAGAAAAACCCAAAGACTGCCCTTGTGAGTCTCTGTGTCGTCTGGCCCTGCGGAGGCATCATCCGGGCAGCGTACAAGAACTTTGGAACTAGTATACACTTGATAAGATACACTTTTTCGTTTAGTGAAAAATGCAACCTCCACGCACACGCGCACAATACTCCCGCACCCAAACAGTCGGCACTGCACACACCACACACCGCTTGTTCAGTTTGCCTACGCTTTAACTCCATGATGAGGCGAGCTCTTCCTCGGGGACCTCTGTGCCTTTTTCTTCTTCTTTGTTGCTTCTGCCAACGTGTCGTCGCTTGACCGTGTTCGCTTTGTTTCGCTGGTTGCCGTTGCTTCCATATCTGAGTCTTCACTAAGGTGGAGTATTGAGTAGGATGGTATCTTATTGCTGTAAGTGATTGATTACAGTCCAGGCAAAGAAGTTGTCGTGTCAGTGTAAGGGGCACCAACAGACATACCCAGCTAGCATGTGTACATGACACTCGGTTCAATCCCCAACAATCCCAGTGAAACTCGGATACAACACCACTCACGGGTACTCTGACAATCGACAATGCACAAAAAAGAGTCTCATCCGGGGGGGCACCCCATATGATCTGCTCAAGTAGGCTCTGTTCTAAGATACACTTTGTTACGTAAAATAACAGGGGAAGGCGCTGGCTCACGTGCTGTCGCTTCCGGCTGGGGTCTTTAGTTCGCAGCGGTGCGGGAGGTAGTGAGTCCGAGGGCACTATCACGGTTGAGTTTGTCAGGTTCCCGTAACACCGCACCAGTTCAGGCTCTCTTTGCTGGCGGCTGAAGTTCTGACTTTGGTCCGTACATGTGGTGGGCCTCCTTGGTGAAGCCACAGCACTCCACGCACACGCGCACAATACTCCCGCACCCAAACAGTCGGCACTGCACACACCACACACCGCTTGTTCAGTTTGCCTACACTTTAACTCCATGATGAGGCGAGCTCTTCCTCGGGGACCTCTGTGCCTTTTTCTTCTTTGTTGCTTCTGCCAACGTGTCGTCGCTTGACCGTGTTCGCTTTGTTTCGCAGGTTGCCGTTGCTTCCATATCTGAGTCTTCACTAAGGTGGAGTTCTTTATCGACTCCCTCCCAGTGAGGCCACTCGGGTGAGTTGGGAGCCTTTCCGTCTGCTCTTGGGTTGGTTACTTCCTTGGGTTCCGTGGTATCTGACTGTTTGTCTTTTTCTTTTTCGGGCTGAGGTGATGCCTCGAGGGGCTTGTTTTGACTGTTGGCAGCACCTACAGCTGGGACTGAGATGCTGTCGTTGTTGGCCGTGGGCTGCTGCGAGGGCGCGCTGGGAGAGTCACCTTTAGCATCACTCGGTCCCGTCTTCGTCAGTTGGTCTTCGTGTAGGGGGGGAAACTCGTTGTGACTGATGTCTGCCGTCTCGGACGAAGCGTGCGTAGCCTGTGATCCGCCTGCTACCGAGCTGTAGAGCCGTGGTGTGTCGCAGCTCGTAGTGGCATGCGCCTGCCCACAGCGCCGGAAAGGCAGTTCGCAGGGCGTTTGATGTCCATATATACCGCATCTCTCGCACAGGACTGCAGTACAGTCCGCGCTAATGTGCCTCTCCTCCCTGCACCGGCGGCACACTCGCTTAATACCCGGGTAGTCGAAGACCACACGGTGGCCTCCGACACGAAGGTAGTTGGGCACTGGGTTCTCGTCTTTCATCCTAATGGTTATGTTGCGTACACCAGTAAGGACGGTCGGCTGGCCTTTGAAGGTGCCGTGACGAATTTCGGTGACGCTTCCGTGGGGCAGGAGAGCTCGAATGAGGGTCTCGTCTGTTACGCTTGAAGGCAGGAACAAGCAGGATACACTGGTTTTTGGTGGGCCAACGGGGATCAGGGGCACGACTTGGTTTCCTAGTCGGATGTTCTTAACTGCATGAGCGTTGTAACGGCTTGTCGTGAATTCACTGTTACTTGGTAATTCTTGCCTCCCATGTGCTGGACACAATAGATCTCTTGTAAGGTGACGATGGGGGAACGCCCTTGCTTGAATGATGCCGGTACCTTCTTAGTCACTAAGATGTTATTGATTACCTGGACCAGTGTGTCGCCTATCTCTATCCAACACTTTTAAAAACCTCTGTCGGTAGCCCATCCGGCCCCGGTGCCGAACCCGTCTTCATATTCCTGACAACCTCGTGTAGTTCTGCGTTGGTCGTGCCCCCGGAGCTACCGGTAGTGGCATTATATGTATGTGACTTGCCACATTGAGTGTGTTTGTAGTATTGAGTAGGATGGTATCTTATTGCTGTAAGTGATTGATTACAGTCCAGGCAAAGCAGTTGTCGTGTCAATGTAAGGGGCACAGCCCCGTGAAGAAACCCTTGTTGAAACCCCCGTGATTTGTTCTCTTGTCTGTGTGTTGCCGAGGATTGAATGAGACACGCGGTTGTGTTAGTTCATGATACATAAGTGTTTTCTTTGGGACATTCCCTTGAGTCAAGGGTGGCTTGAAGCCCATATATGTAAAGTGTTCACGTAGTAAATAAAGTTGTCCTTTCAGTATCTGTTCTTATCAGCTTAATATCTGATACGAGTCCTATTTGGACTCAAGATATTAAACTAATTTTTGCCACTTGGCGCCGTGAAGGGGCTTGCTCCTCCGGCGCCGCGGGTTGTCCCAGCGTTGCACTGATGCCGGGTTCGGCCCAAGACCCCCTTCGGGGGGCCTGTAAACAAACCCAAAATGAGAAAACGAGCACTTTAGGGAAATGCATTGAACGCTATGCATTGGATTTCATGTCTTCTTCAAGCGCTGAGTTCAAGTTTCTTGCATGATAGGCAGTAGGTTTCTGCAGCCTATCCGCACTGTAATGTTATGTTCTGCTGCTACTTTCGTGTGCCGCGGTGTTTTTGAAGTGCCATTCTCTTTTTTTTCGAGCCAATAAACAGAACAGTACAGTGGCGTCCAAAACAAGTGTGTGCGTGTATTCTGGAGCCTCCTAGCAGCGCGCAAAGTACCAAAAGAAACCTCAGTAAACACTACACGACGGCCGCAGTCGTGTCTTGACAAAATGCTGTGCTAAGTCCTATACGCGAAAACGATGTCTCTCTCTCTCTCACACAAACACACACACACACAAACGCACACAAGGGGGGGGGAGGTCCAACGCGCGCGCGGGGTTTACAGATCATGCAGAAAGCGCCAATGCTTGCACAACTGCCCGAGTTAATCGCTTCGTTTACGCCGCCCTTCATTTTAAGGTTTACACTGTAAACGAAGCGCTTTCAGCTCAACTTTACCGTGATCAAGAAAATCTGCTTGCCGCTGGCTACACCCGCTAATGTAATGTAACTATGCTACGTCCCGCCGTGTCTCTGCAGTGTTTTCGTGTTTTTTTTGTTTTTTTTTCATTGCAATCAGGGTCAGCTAGGCACCGAGGAAAGCGTGCGCGCGTACTCTGAAGCCTCCTAGCAGCGCGCAAAGTAAACACAAAACTGAGCCAAGAAGACATTGCAGTGCTACCGTCTCAGGGGACGTGCGCTGCGTCTCATGTTCTCGATACGCAAACACGTACCCGCCAGCGCTCGCGCGTTCCACAGACCAAGCAAGAAACGCAAATGCTGGAGGAGTTAACTGCATAATTGTTTCGTTGATTTTGGCATTGAAGTCGCTCTCCTCTGCACAAGCAGTGGTGCGCGCACCCGTCATGTGTACAAGTGGCGCGTGAGGCATTTTCAAAGCGCCGAAAAGAGTTGTGCCGCGCCTCCGGCAGATGGCGACAGGGTGAAGCGCACCGCTCTGCAGCCGTCCTTCGGCGTCCAGCCCTCGCCAATCGTTCCCCCGCAGTGTGTTGGCGGACGCGTAAGTCGGATCTCTGCAACGGCTGCCCCAATCGCGCCATGCAACTAGAAGAAACGCGCTCCCTGACTGTGCACTTTTGCTTCCGCCGCGACCGAGTTGTTCGAGCCGCGTTTGCGATCGTCGTTTCGTTGCAACGCGACTGCTAACACCCGGCGACAATGCAGGCCACTCGTCTACATCTTCCATCGTCGTTTCCTTGCAACGCGAGTGCTAACACCCGGCGACACTGCAGGCCGCTCGTCTACATAAGCAGCTGTCGCGCTGCGAGCCTGTTTTCACTTAGTGGTTTGCCCGCGTCCCAATCTCTGCGTTTGCATGTGCGTAAGTGTTTGCTTTGTACTATGGTGGTGTGTGATCATTATTTATGTATGGTGTGTTTTTCTGTTTCTTTTTTTGCTTTTGCCGTGTGTTTACTAGCGAGAAATGCGTGGTGCGGCTCGCTGCCGTATCTTGGGACGCGCCGCGTCTTTCCGCAATCGTGCGTAACTGTACTCGTTGAGCGAGCGCATTTCTGCTTGCGAAAGCTTTTTTGCTAATCGCTAGCGGTCGCCTGCGCGTTGAATGTACAGAGAACATACAAACGAGTGACCGCGTGCCCTGCGGTGAAGCTCGACACGTGGCGAAGGCCGCCGCGGGGCGAGTGCCGGCTGCCAATGTTTGGGCTCGCCTTGTGGCCACCGTTTTGCTCGTGTTGTGTTGCGCGTCGGAGACTAATTAGAAAGTTAATAACGCTATCGCTTCTCGGCCTTTTGGCTAATATCAAATGTGTAGTGCGGGGCCAGCAGCCGCCTCGACGGGCCGAGGAAGTACAACGCTAACACCCGCTCAGGGGCATCCACGTCTTCCATGATGCTTAACAGTGTTCTCAACGCCAGGAGCTTCCCCATTGTCTCTAAACACGGGATATCTATGCCCCCCAGACGGCTCGGAAATCTAACTGCATCCCTAGCTAGTCTTTCCGTACCATCCTCCCAGAAAAACCCAAAGACTGCCCTTGTGAGTCTCTGTGTCGTCTGGCCCTGCGGAGGCATCATCCGGGCAGCGTACAAGAACTTTGGAACTAGTATACACTTGATAAGATACACTTTTTCGTTTAGTGAAAATGCAACCTCCACGCACACGCGCACAATACTCCCGCACCCAAACAGTCGGCACTGCACACACCACACACCGCTTGTTCAGTTTGCCTACGCTTTAACTCCATGATGAGGCGAGCTCTTCCTCGGGGACCTCTGTGCCTTTTTCTTCTTCTCTTTGTTGCTTCTGCCAACGTGTCGTCGCTTGACCGTGTTCGCTTTGTTTCGCTGGTTGCCGTTGCTTCCATATCTGAGTCTTCACTAAGGTGGAGTATTGAGTAGGATGGTATCTTATTGCTGTAAGTGATTGATTACAGTCCAGGCAAAGAAGTTGTCGTGTCAGTGTAAGGGGCACCAACAGACATACCCAGCTAGCATGTGTACATGACACTCGGTTCAATCCCCAACAATCCCAGTGAAACTCGGATACAACACCACTCACGGGTACTCTGACAATCGACAATGCACAAAAAGGAGTCTCATCCGGGGGGGCACCCCATATGATCTGCTCAAGTAGGCTCTGTTCTAAGATACACTTTGTTACGTAAAATAACAGGGGAAGGCGCTAGCTCACGTGCTGTCGCTTCCGGCTGGGGTCTTTAGTTCGCAGCGGTGCGGGAGGTAGTGAGTCCGAGGGCACTATCACGGTTGAGTTTGTCAGGTTCCCGTAACACCGCACCAGTTCAGGCTCTCTTTGCTGGCGGCTGAAGTTCTGACTTTGGTCCGTACATGTGGTGGGCCTCCTCGGTGAAGCCACAGCACTCCACGCACACGCGCACAATACTCCCGCACCCAAACAGTCGGCACTGCACACACCACACACCGCTTGTTCAGTTTGCCTACACTTTAACTCCATGATGAGGCGAGCTCTTCCTCGGGGACCTCTGTGCCTTTTTCTTCTTCTTTGTTGCTTCTGCCAACGTGTCGTCGCTTGACCGTGTTCGCTTTGTTTCGCAGGTTGCCGTTGCTTCCATATCTGAGTCTTCACTAAGGTGGAGTTCTTTATCGACTTCCTCCCAGTGAGGCCACTCGGGTGAGTTGGGAGCCTTTCCGTCTGCTCTTGGGTTGGTTACTTCCTTGGGTTCCGTGGTATCTGACTGTTTGTCTTTTTCTTTTTCGGGCTGAGGTGATGCCTCGAGGGGCTTGTTTTGACTGTTGGCAGCACCTACAGCTGGGACTGAGATGCTGTCGTTGTTGGCCGTGGGCTGCTGCGAGGGCGCGCTGGGAGAGTCACCTTTAGCATCACTCGGTCCCGTCTTCGTCAGTTGGTCTTCGTGTAGGGGGGGAAACTCGTTGTGACTGATGTCTGCCGTCTCGGGACGAAGCGTGCGTAGCCTGTGATCCGCCTGCTACCGAGCTGTAGAGCCGTGGTGTGTCGCAGCTCGTAGTGGCATGCGCCTGCCCACAGCGCCGGAAAGGCAGTTCGCAGGGCGTTTGATGTCCATATATACCGCATCTCTCGCACAGGACTGCAGTACAGTCCGCGCTAATGTGCCTCTCCTCCCTGCACCGGCGGCACACTCGCTTAATACCCGGGTAGTCGAAGACCACACGGTGGCCTCCGACACGAAGGTAGTTGGGCACTGGGTTCTCGTCTTTCATCCTAATGGTTATGTTGCGTACACCAGTAAGGACGGTCGGCTGGCCTTTGAAGGTGCCGTGACGAATTTCGGTGACGCTTCCGTGGGGCAGGAGAGCTCGAATGAGGGTCTCGTCTGTTACGCTTGAAGGCAGGAACAAGCAGGATACACTGGTTTTTGGTGGGCCAACGGGGATCAGGGGCACGACTTGGTTTCCTAGTCGGATGTTCTTAACTGCATGAGCGTTTGTAACGGCTTGTCGTGAATTCACTGTTACTTGGTAATTCTTGCCTCCCATGTGCTGGACACAATAGATCTCTTGTAAGGTGACGATGGGGGAACGCCCTTGCTTGAATGATGCCGGTACCTTCTTAGTCACTAAGATGTTATTGATTACCTGGACCAGTGTGTCGCCTATCTCTATCCAACACTTTTTAAAAACCTCGGTCGGTAGCCCATCCGGCCCCGGTGCCGAACCCGTCTTCATATTCCTGACAACCTCGTGTAGTTCTGCGTTGGTCGTGCCCCCGGAGCTACCGGTAGTGGCATTATATGTATGTGACTTGCCACATTGAGTGTGTTTGTAGTATTGAGTAGGATGGTATCTTATTGCTGTAAGTGATTGATTACAGTCCAGGCAAAGCAGTTGTCGTGTCAGTGTAAGTGGCACAGCCCCGTGAAGAAACCCTTGTTGAAACCCCCGTGATTTGTTCTCTTATCTGTGTTTTGCCGAGGATTGAATCAGACACGCGGTGGTGTTAGTTCATGATACATAAGTGTTTTCTTTGGGACATTCCCTTGAGTCAAGGGTGGCTTGAAGCCCATATATGTAAAGTGTTCACCTAGTAAATAAAGTTGTCCTTTCAGTATCTGTTCTTATCAGCTTAATATCTGATACGAGTCCTATTTGGACTCAAGATATTAAACTAATTTTTGCCACTTGGCGTCGTGAAGGGGCTTGCTCCTCCGGCGCCGCGGGTTGTCCCAGCGTTGCACTGATGCCGGGTTCGGCCCGAGACCCCCTTCGGGGGGCCTGTAAACAAACCCAAAATGAGAAAACGAGCACTTTAGGGAAATGCATTGAACGCTATGCATTGGATTTCATGTCTTCTTCAAGCGCTGAGTTCAAGTTTCTTGCATGATAGGCAGTAGGTTTCTGCAGCCTATCCGCACTGTAATGTAATGTTCTGCTGCTACTTTCGTGTGCCGCGGTGTTTTTGAAGTGCCATTCTCTTTTTTTTCGAGCCAATAAACAGAACAGTACAGTGGCGTCCAAAACAAGTGTGTGCGTGTATTCTGGAGCCTCCTAGCAGCGCGCAAAGTACCAAAAGAAACCTCAGTAAACACTACACGACGGCCGCAGTCGTGTCTTGACAAAATGCTGTGCTAAGTCCTATACGCGAAAACGATGTCTCTCTCTCTCTCACACACAAACACGCACACACAAACGCACACAAGGGGGGGGGAGGTCCAACGCGCGCGCGGGGTTTACAGGTCATGCAGAAACCCAGCCGAAAAAAACCATTGGCCAACCAATTGGCCAACCAATTGGCCAGCCAATTGGTCAGCCAAATGGTCTCCCAATTGGCCGGCCAATGGTGTTTTAGGCACCCATTGGCCGACCAATTGGCCAACCCATTGGCCGACCTATTGGCCAACCCATTGGCCGACCAATTGGCCGACCCATTGGCCGACCTATTGGATCCCAATAGGTCACCCAATGGGTCCCCTAATGGGTCACCCAATGGGTCACCCAATGGGTCCTTCCTTTTCATGGCTTCAAATAGCCCTTCGTTACCTCCACTTGGCTGCCAACCAAATGTAGCATTCCAACCCTTTGGCTAGGTCTGTGCGTGTGCAGTGCCTTTTTCGTTGAACCCTGAAAAATGACAGCAAACTTACTGCACAATGAACATTTTATTTTCTAGACTAGTACTCCTCCGATGAATAAGCCAATTGCCCGGCCTAATCATCCTCGCAATGAGTCGGCTGTCCTGTCCCGTCACCATCTTCATGGTCACGTGGCAGTTCTCCCCTGCTGCCAGCTTCCCTGTGCGATGTAAGAATAGTAAAAAAAAGTTTGTTAGAAGTTGTCAAACAACCAGCAAAAACCGTTTCCTGCTGCTTTAGAGATTATTGCTAGGTATGCTAAGCAAGGGGTAAACAGGCTACCCAAAGTGCATTTAAATGCTCACTGTGCCAAACCATTTCTCATTTCTTGACTGTTGGCACTTGCCATACATAAAAATTATATTGCAGTCAATCGCGATGTTTTCTACAGATGTCGCGCGACTTTATTTTCCACAGGGCCTCCCTAAAGAGACAGTAAAGGATGAATAAATCTTTGTTTTTACTGAAAGCTCAGACGTTTCGCAGCTCTCTTGGCTTTTGTTTGACGAGCAACAATGCATTAGTCACTGAGAAATAAGCAAACAAATCTGGCATTTTCCCTCCCCCGCTTCCCTTTCATTTTTTTGTGATGTAGTTGTTGCGTAACAAAGAGCAGCATATAAAAGCTGTAGTATGCATTTTTTAGATACGTTGAGCTCATTTAAGGTTTTGAGTGGCGCTTATTTCACGAGCTCAACAACTTCAGAACAGTTTATTCGAAGAAAAGCACATTTACAGATGCTTCTCCAATGAGCTCTTGCCGTTCTCAACTTATGTGACATCACAAGCCATAGTACCCGAAAATGTTGGGGCATTGTCGCCTGTTTTCCTGTTTCTGGCATTTTCTGCCTTATTCAACACCTGCCGGTTGCGAGAATGGCGTGTTTAGATTCTCAGCACTGTAATCTATTGATGCAAGTCAACTTGTTTTTACCCTTTAGTGTCTCTTTAAAAATACAGCTCAAGAGAAATGGCAGTCCACAAAGCTTGTGAAGGTTCCATAAAAACTAGCAATGTCCCACTTTTCATTGTGGTCTCTCTTTTGTGCTCATCATGAATTTTTCCACAAAATTAATCTCGATAGCCCATTCAGCATACCTTTTTGCCATCTTCTCGTTGTCGGCAAGCTTCTCAATGATGTATTTGTTGACGTTTTTCACCGCCAGGTCGAACAACTCACTCCCCGGGAGAGTTCCCTTTCTCTTGAGGCGCTCCATATAGCAGTCTGCATTTTACAGAGATAAAGTAAGTCACAATTAGATAGCAAACAAGGATGTTTCCTTTTAAACATATTCTTCGCAAAATGTGACTGCAGTAATGCAGCATTTCACAGTGCACACTGCTAGTATGGTTGTAAAATTTGAGTATAGCATATACCTTTTGTTGCAACTTGCAATGCATATTCATTTGCGCACAAAAGTTCACCCAAACAGACACAAGTCTCTTGTTTGGCTGTAAATTAGAATTGACAGTCAACTGCAGAAAAACTTTGACCTCTGAAACTATTTTCATCTATACTGTGCCTAAAAAAACTCAAAGATACAAAATATGAAAGCTGAATTATGTGCACGCATACCACAAGCCGCCCACAAATATCATCAATTTTGAAGCTGAAACTGAGAACAGTGGCCATAATGGCAAGACTGAAGCGACTTAGAAGCAGTCTTGGGCACTTCATCCTTTGTGGGGTTGAACGCGCTGCAGCAATGCAGGCGATGAGGCGCGCCGTAGTGGAGGGCTCCTGATTAATTTCGACCGCCTGGGGATCTTTAACGCGCACCTAAAACTCGAACACACAGGCGTTTTTGCTTTCTGCCTCCATCAGAAAAGCGGCCGCCGCGGCTGCTCAGTACTGCAATGCCATAGCCACTGAGCCACTGCGGTGGCAACCAGTTAATAGTAATGCGTTATCGGTCACTAGTTACTCTTTTCTGCAACTTGCAACTGTAACACTGTCACGTTTTACACGATCACTGTAACACGAAATACCGTTAAGTGACTTTCTTTTTTTATAAAAACCAATCCAACAGCAACGCTCGTTAAAGGCTGACAGCAGTTTACGATTTCCTCTCTTTAGGACTTTCTTTTTTCCCATATCCTCTCTGCCTTTCACATTTTTGGCACACTTTAGTTTAGGAGAAGTCACTAAGAGGGTTATCTTTCCTGCAGAATACCGAGGTTGGTTCGGTCTTTGAGGTTATTTAATTTTCATACTTTTATTTTTAAAAACTTTGGAGCTATTTTAAACTATTTTAATTCGCACCAATTAAGTCATCTCACAGGCCTACCACTCATTTGCCAGTTGACGTAGTGGTATCTACTGCACGTAAAAAAAAGGCAAAATGTTCGTTTAGCTGACCTTTAACAAAAGCTTTATGAAGTGTAATAGCTGCAAGCATTGAAAATTATAGCAAAGTTAAGTTCAATGGTCCTACAAAGTTAAACCTCAAACATTTGGTAACCTGTGCAAGAAAGAGGAAACCGGCTTTTTCTGAGAAACTTAGGCCCTGTGAAAATCACCATAATCTGCCTATTTAGGTTTACTGCTGGATGAAGGCCTGGCTACAAATGAAGCTCGTACCATGCGGGATGACTATACTATCGGGAGCAAGCAGTGTAGCATTTCACAAGCTGTCAGAGAAGTTATAATTCTTGTCAGTGCACTTACCGCGCAACACTTCCACCTTTTTTGGAGTGAGTGCGTCTTTCCTGGGGCGACCTGGGAAGCGAGGGCTGTGTTTGCCTAAAAAAGTGAAGTGATAATGTTCAGATCAAGGTGACAAAATGAACACCACAAACAGCCCCTTACCAAAAAGAGACCGGTTTAACAAAGTTGATGGCTCCCAGATCGCCACCAGAAGCTCCTTCACGTAGAGGGAGTCTTTCGGCTGCCTTTCGATACGGGTCCACACTTCCCGCCGAATTTTGACACCCTGCCCTATGTCAACCTAAAAGGAGTATAACAAACCACAAGAACATGTCAGTCTGCACGAAAATCAAGACAAGTTAAATTCACAAACAAATGCAAAAAACTTGCCGCTGAACACACACAACACGTGCACAGCATGCGTTCAAATGAAGGCCTCGCAAGCTACACTGATCATGAAAAAATTTATGGTGGTTGACACTACACAAGACAACCGCGATTCACAAAGGTGGCTGTGCTTCCCAAATTTTTACTAATATAAGCTCATCTTATTTCACCTGTTCTATACCTACAGCATTACATAAAATCCTCTTAAGATGCTTTTGCCAGCTCCAACCCTTTGCAAGTTGAGCCCCATACATTTCGTTCCCCATCCCTCCACCTTGTTTCCTGGAACTAAACTTGTTAGTTGTGTGGCTTACATGGCTCCCGAGAAATTTTCGAAGCGTGGACATTTTTAGAACAAGGGGAAGGGGGGTCGGGAGATGTGAAATTTAATAATTTTTTTTCACACCAATTGAAAAACTTTGGTAGAATGCTGCATATTGCAGTGCTGCAAAAAAAATTTTTTTAAAATTAAAAAAAGCACTTATGTGGAGTGGGGAGGTCATTTAAACACCAGGCCTTCGGACATATGTACAGCCTCAGTTTAAACCCTGCAAAGCATTGAGGGCCCTAAAACAGAAGGATGATATTAGGGTGACCTGAATGCCAGTGCACATAGGAGCCTAGGGAAACACCACTGCACCTCCCCGTATAAGCTATGCGAATTTTGACACTCCAGTTTGCAAAGCCAACATGCAGTATCCCTTTCTGCACTGCCAAACTCTTGATCTGCTAAGCTATAAAATAGTGTTTTTTCCACATTCTGATATTGAAGCTGTGCGTAGGGGCACACTTGTGCACCCTCAGCACCCAGTCACACTAGCCCAGTTCAGTGTTGCCATCAGTCTGGCATGTGTGATTTAGTAACCGGTTGCCCATCCCCTCCCCTATCCGCCTCTTCCCACACCAGCAACCTATAGTCCTGTCACAAACCAAATTCATCAATCAATCAAACCACTCAAATTGTGATGACAACACGCAATTAAAAAGTTTAGCGATAACCAATACCAACTCTGAAATTCTAATCCCTCAATCTCCAACTCACCAGGTCTTCCATGGGCACACCAGGGTCATGTTGCACATTCCCACTGCTCCTTGATAGAACAGCAGGCTGTGGAGGAGCTTGTGACGGAAGGGCAGAGGGAGGCAAAGGCCGAGGGAGGGAAGGGCAGCTGGAGGTGGAAGGAGGGTTGAATGGAGGGCAGGCTGAGGTGGATGGGTGGGCAGGGGGAGGGGAAGGCATGTGGAGGGAAGTGCAAGCCGAGGTAGAGGGACGGGCAGGCAGAGGAGAGGGCAGGTTGAGGACAGGGCAGGTGGAGGTAGAGGGACGGACAAGGGCAGGTGGAAATGGCCCTGTAGCTGCGCTGGCAGGCTGGCAGGGCTCAGTGGGGGACCGAGGGGGGCGCTCTTTCTCTTCTAGCCTTCCATCTGAAAAAAAAATGATACCCCTGTCACACGGGCACTTTGAATCGCAATTGAGTCGATCCGACCGGGCTCAATCCGGATCGGGTGCTGCTACACGGCAGTTTCAATGGCAATAGATTTCGATCCAGCTCGAACTCAATCCCTGTTCCCAAGCACGATTGAGATTCTCGAGCGCGATCAGAGGAAACTGGTGATACTCTCGTCCCCACTGAGCAATGGCACAGAAGGTGACAACTTTAACGCCACAAATTGTATCAAATAACTTTACCCAAGTAAATGCGCGATCAGATTTATATAGTTACGCAAACCTACGACTGCGTAAAGTTACCAGGCGGCAGCCACGAAATACATTTTTGGCGGCCTTCTGGCGTACGCGAGAGCAACTGAAGCAACTTCTCACTCAGGATTGAGACGTGCCAAGTAGCAGCGCCGATGCGTCAAGCGCGCTGGAAAATTAGATCGCAATTCACTTCAATCGCGATTGAAAGTGCCCGTGTAACAGGGGTATAAAATAGAAATAAAAAGAAAATGAAGCCCGCAAGAACCAAAAATTATTTTTTTCTGTATGCAGGAGTTGCTGCAAATAAATTTTCCTGTTAGCCAATGCAGAAAAATGAATTTCCATGTCAGCCACAACATAATTTCAGGGGAAATTTCTCATATAAACTATCCATATAGAGGCTTTCCATATGAGCAATCATACTAGCACATATTCCAACTTCCACATGTAAACTTGGCCAGCGTTTTCTTCTGAAGTAAAAAAAAAGGTGATACCTGCACTCCTGCGGCTCCCAAACCTGGCAATCACAGCCCGTTGCAGGCCCTTGTTCAATGCTGCAAGTTCGGCAATCTCTTCTTCTTTTTTTTCCAGCTTTCTTTCTAGCTCTGCAATAGTGTCTTCTGCAGCCCGTAGTTTCTTCCGTACAGGCTCGTCCGCATCGTTGGCCAGGGCGCTTTTTTTTCTTTTAATGATGTTCAAGATTTCCGCCTTCCGGGTCTCCCGCTTGCCTTTTGGCGGCTACAAAGCAAATGCACAGGTGTTAGTCAAACAGTTATGATATTGCTATTTTAAAGCTACTTACCTCCTCCACAACATCCTCGTCATCTGTGTCCTCATCATATGCATAACTTCTTTTTACGCGGAGGCGCTTTTCTCCTTGCAGTTTTTTTTTAGGTGTTCCTCAGACTCTAAAAGTGGCAGATGCAGGTGCATGTATTAGTGAATGCATGCACATAAGGTCAATCTACGTACAGCAAAGAAAATTGTGCATACACACAAACCATTATAGGTTTCAGCAAGTGTTCTGATAAGAGATGTTGGAACGGGGCAGGTGCCGAAATGTTTCGGTATACATTGACAAGCATTAACACAAATCATGAACCATTCCACTCGATGCAGATGGACAACAAGCGAAATAGCCACACCCATAAATTTGTTTTACAAGTGAGGGTACCAGTAAATTTTGCACGTTAGCGTTCGCGGCGGTCATCTGGGAAAAACACAAACACATCGCAAAAAAAATTTTATTCTTATGCATAATTCCTAGAGACTTAATTTCTATTAAACAAGCGCGCGATCGACTGCACAGCGTTCGCGAGACGGCCTAGTGTTGATCCGTGATGCGGTGCAATTTTTTTTTTTTCATAAGCATGGGCAGGGGCCAAGATATGCTGTACAGCTGGCGGGGCAGAATTTTTCGCGTGATAAATAATGTAAAACATGCACAGCGACGTGCACGTGCTGCTAGTCGGCTACTTGCGCGCGTAACTGGGTGCCAGCCGAGCATGCATGCAGGCACGGAATCATGAACTTATACGTCACCAGCTTTTCCATCGAAATAATGTCATTATACTTCAGCAGGCAGGTCTATGTGCAAGACTTACCTGCTAAAAGCAGCACTCTTGCACGGTAGAAGTCTGTCGCGCCGTTTTCATCTGTCCAGCTCACCAGGAGCGGAGTCACTGGAAAATCTTCTGTATCTTTGGGGGCAAAATCTTTTATGTCAGTAATACTGACTACGGCACACGTCCGATCGTCCACATATCGGACGTACGCGTGGGTTATCATTTCTGCACGTGAAGCTGCACACAACGACAAAGACGGCCTCACAGCCTCACAATCAAGCATCCGACCATGAGTTAAGGCCGACAAGGCATCAACGGCGTGACGGTAGTACAGCACATATTTGTTTTAAACGTGTGTAAAGCAAAACAAAAATGCTTTATATATTTATATATAGAAGTATTTAATAAGTAGCTTTTATTAAATATGCGTCCTTTTTTCGTGGGTTGAAGTGAATACACGTCTACTGCGTCTACTTACTAGCAGCGCCTCCAAGGAAAGGCAACGCAAGCAACGCCAGGATCACGCATGGGATCACGCCGCTACCGCTAGGCTAGCCCAGCCCTGTGCCCAGCCGGACGTGGAAAGAAAAAGTTCGGCTTATGAGTTGAGTCAAGCGTGGCATTAGAACCTTCGGTTGGCGAAGCTGTTCGTGCTCAGAAATGGGTAGCCCAAAAAAGCGCAGAAAGCGAGGCACGTACAAAAATTACCTCAACCCTGGCGCGGAATTCAAAATTCCGAGGTCGACTCTTGATTCACAGGCCCGCCGCGAACGCCAGTGAGGATGCGAGCGACGCTGGTAAGTCCTGTTCATTTTCTTGCACAGTTTCATTCGTGAATGGCCGTGTAGTTTCAGCTACATTGACTTAATTCGCACGTATACATGTGCAGGAACAATACGAATGCGACTCGGACGACACGGACCAACTAAACGTGGGCTCGGACGGTGCCCTGGCAGGCCGCGAACACCGTGAGGATGCGAGCGACGTGGTAAGTCCTGTTTCATTTTCTTGCACAGTTTCATTCGTGAATGGCCGTGTAGTTTCAGCTACATTGACTTAATTCGCACGTATACATGTGCAGGAACAATACGAATGCGACTCGGTACGACACGGACCAACTAAACGTCGGCTCGGATGGTGCCGTGGCAGGCCGCGAACACCGTGAGGATGCGAGCGACGTGGTAAGTCGTGTTCATTTCCTTTCACAGTTTCATTCGTGAATGGCCGTGTAGTTTTTGCTGCATGACTTAATTCGCTTGTATACATGTGCAGGAACAATACGAATGCGACTCGGACGACTCGGACCAACGAAACGTGGGCTCGGACGGTGCCCTAGCAGACAATCTTGCGCGGAGATTTGAGACAAGCGTAAGCTTTATATGCATTTAATGATTTAACTACCTGAACTAAAAAGTGCAGCAAAATGGTATGGTGTGTCATGGTTCTTGCCGTTCGTAGGACGCCGAGAGTTCATGCGAACCCAACTGCGAGCCGCCTACATCAGCGGACTTGCCGACCGTGGCCGGTGGTACGTCGGATGCAGAACCGAATGTACGTACTCAGTTTGGGTGATTTTAATTTTTTTCCTATTCTGCAAGCGGGGTACTGAGGTCGACGTGTACGTATGAGAGGCAGCTGTGCATAAATTATAGCGGCTACCTCAAGTAGTATAAATAATGCTTAAAGTTCGAAAAGCCTTCTTCATGAATAGCCCTTAAAATAAACCTATTTTTAGAAGATTCGTTTGTAAAATCAGTTCTGTATAAAAACAATGTAGAATGTGTATTGCCGTAGGAGAATTTTTATGCCCTTTTTTTTGCGCCATATCTGAAGGGTTTTTGGGCTTCACACACGTGCGTTGTTATATTTGTCACAGGACTTTGAAGGGGATTACGAGTACTCGGACTACAGCTTCTCATGCAGTGCCTGCAGCAGCTCCAGTGATGATGAGAGAAGTGACACCTCGGTAAGCCCTTCTATGCTGTGAACCCGTCATGGTGGCTCAGTGGCTACGGCATTGCTCTGCTAAGCACAAGTTCATGGGATCGAAACCCAGCTGCGGTAGCCACTTTTATGATGGAGGCGAAAAGCAAAATGCTCGTGTGTTCGACATTTCGTTGCACGTTAAAGATCCCCAGGTGATGAGCCCTCCACTACGGCATGCCTCATCACCTTCGTTGCGTCGGCGCGTTAAACCCCACAATCAATCAACCTTCCATGCTGTGAATATTAAATCTTAATTAGCTACAGTTGCACACTGGCTGGAGTATCACTCTCCGGTGTACAAGCTTAGTTGAAGGGTGGAAGTATTAATTTATAATGCTAGGAGCTGGTGCAGTCAATATAGCGTCATAAATAGCCACATTTCTGGCAGCAGCAGTTCTGCCATCTTTTTGTATGCCCCGTTCAACTATTTTCCACCTGTCTGTACACCAATAAACTGGTATTTACACTTGGGATTTTTTTTTCTTACATGGTCGTACAGTTTGTTGTTTGTCATCATAGCCTTGAAAATAATGCCTCATCACTGTTGTCTTTGTGCAGGAGCCTGATCCCAACCAGCCGGGCAGTGGTACAACACATCACCCTGAGATTGCTGGTCTTTTTAAAGAGGTCCTGTCTCGGAAGCTGGTGGTTTTGAAAGGAGACATCCTACTCATGGTTCTGAAGTACGCTCTGCGGATGAATTTGTCATTCACAGGCCTAGCAAGCCTTGTGGACATGATCAACTCATTTTTCGATAGTCCTGTTCTTCCCCGTTCTAAATATTTTGTTAATAAGTTGTTAGGTTGCCAAGGGACCCAGATGACATTTCATTTCTTTTGCCCTGAGTGCATGATTTACGTTGGTGAGGGTGGACCAGGAGTATCACTGCAGTGTCCTGAATGTAAGAGGGTGTGTGGATCGTCTCCACTTTGCGATGCACCTTTTTTTGTGCTTTTTGATATTCCCTCACAACTTCAGAAGCTCCTCAAGGGCTGTGAGTTTCTGGATTTGACAGAGCCCCTCGAGTTCAATGGCACTTTGAGCGACATGAAGGATGGGAGCATGTACCGAGACTTCGTGACTGCAACAAGAAAAGCCGGCCACAGGATAAGCTTTTCGTGGAACACAGATGGCACCCCCGTTTTCAGATCGAGTCGCACATCTATTTGGCCAATCCAGCTTGTCGTGAATGAACTTCCCGTACCCGAAAGAATGAGGAAGCTTGTTTTGGCTGGTCTTTGGTTCGGTAAGGAAAAGCCCCATATGGGAATCTTTCAAGCACCACTTGTCGAGACGATGCATTCTCTGGCAGACGAGGGATTTCTGCTTCACCACAAGGGGAAAGAGAAACTTTTCAGGGGATTTTGCATTTGCTGTGCCGTAGACTCAGTTGCAAGAGCACCCATGCAGGGCATGAAACAGTTTAACGCGTATTATGGGTGTAACTGGTGCTTGCACCCAGGTGACACACTAGGGGGTAAGGTGGTAAAGTACCCCGTTGAACAAAATGCTGTTGAGAGGAGCGAGAAGCAGATGGTAGAAGACATGGAGAAGGCAGCCATGCAAGATAAGCCTAAGCCGTTTAATGGTGTAATTACCGTCTCTCCACTGATCAACATGCCACAATTTCATATAGTGTGGAGCTTTGTTCCGGACTATATGCATTGTGTGCTGTTGGGAGTGGTGCGCCAGTTTTTAGAGTTGTGGCTTGAATCAGCCGGAAAGACGTTCTATGTCGGGCGTAGCCAGCAGGCCATTGATAGCAGGTTAATGGCTGTTTCACCACCAAAAGATGTAAGGAGAGCCCCAAGGCCACCAAGGAGAAGCGCTTTTGGAAAGCAAAAGAGTGTGAAAATTGGCTGCTTTTTTACAGCTTGCCAGTACTGGATGGCATTTGGATCGGCAGTATTTGCAGCACTGGGCCTGTCTGGTGGAGGCTCTGCATATTATGCTGGAGCCCAGGGTGTCATTCACTGACCTTGCTGTTGCAGAGGGCCTCCTTTTGGACTTCCATGGCAATGCTGAAGTGCTGTATGGACCTGAGTGCATGACGTACAACATGCACCAGCTGCTCCATCTCGGCAAAAGCGTGCGCCATTGGGGTCCACTGTGGGCGCACTCAGCATTTCCTTTCGAGGCGGGTAATGGCACCCTGAAGGCAGCCGTGAAAGCTTCCAATGGCATTGCTAGTCAGATAGGCCGGATGCTGCAAATAGACACTGTTGTGGAACAGTGTGCTGAGCTTAGCACGAACCAAAATGCCCTCGAGTACTGTGCATCACTAACTAAGACGTTAACCAAAAAGGCCATTTCCACTTCTGAGGGGGTGCATTTCTTGGGCAGGGGCAGCCCGTTCATGGCTCCTGACTGTACTGTCAGAAATGTGGAGCTCGTGTCGGGAAGTTGTACTGAATTCAACCGTATCTGCCTTAATGGTAGCATAATCACCAAGAGAGTCTATGCCCAGGGCAAGAGAAACAACAGCTCTGTTGTGCAGCTTGTCGATGGCACATTTGCTGTTGTCGAAAATATTGTCCTAAACAATGGCTCCGGTTTTTTTGCTTGTACATCGACTGAAATGTAGAAAGCTGAGGTTTCCTTCTGCTTGAAATGAAGCACGTGCTGCAAGTAGTTTACATTTGTAATTACATGGAGGTAGTGCTGTTGTCTTCTGTTCACACTCTTGGCATTTTCATGGAATTGAACAGCAAGTTCGTGTGTCCAATTCCTAGTTCTTACACCCTTTAACTGGCACAGTTCAATTAAAATTTTGGTGTTGAACATGCCAAAGCTACACATGGGCTAAGAGGCACACCGTAGTGGAGGGCTCCGGATTAATATTAACCACCTGGGGATCTTCAACGTGCGGAGAAATCTTGGAGCACGAGAGTATTTTTGCTCTTCGCCTTCATCAGAAAAGTGGCCGCCGCGGCCGGGAATCGATCTTGTGACCTTGTGCTCAGCAGCGCAACGCCATAGCCACTGAGCCACCGCAGTGGGTAGTGGTGCGACTCATAATTTTGATTTACATGCTGCCATCCTTCTATAAAGTAGTGTGCTAAGGTGTCATTGAACTAAAGCAGTAGGCAATCGAGGGGTCTTCTGCTGTTATCATGCGTGTGGTTGTGTCCACTTCAGGATGAAACCCTCTCCCAAAAGTCTTCAGCCACATCTCTGAAGTGCTGGCCGAATCCATTTTTTGTGAAATTTCCGTAGTGCATCCCTCCATTGAATCCTTGGCAGGCCTCTCTTGCATTTACAATCTATTGGGAGCCACTACTCTGTCAAACGGGTTGTCCATGCGCATGACATGACCTGCCCATGTCCATTTTCCTTACTTAATTTCAGCTAGAACGTCTTCCACATAAGTGTGTTTGAAGGGACACTAAAGGCTAAATGAAGTTTTGTTTTTACTGAAAGATCATACGTTACGTAGCTCTCTTGGCTTTTGTTCGATGAGCAACGATGTGTTACTTGCTGAGAAATAAGCCAACGAATCTGGCATTTTCCCTCCCCCGCTTTCCTTTCATGTTTTCGTGACGTATCTGTTGCGTTGCAAAGAGCAGCATATAAAAGCTGTAGTATGCATTTTTTAGATACGTTGAGCTCATTTAAGGTGCGTTATTTCACGTGCTCAAAAACTTCACAACAGTTTATTCGAAGAAAAACACTTTTATAGATGCTCCCCCAGCAAGCTCTCGCCGTTCTCAACTTTTGTGACGTCACGAACCGTAGTACCCAAAAGTGTGCGGGGCTTCGTCGCCTGTTTTCACGTTTTTGGCATTTTCAGCCTTATTTAACATCTGCCGGTTGTGAGAATGGTATTTTTAGATTCTCTGCACGGTAATTTATCGAAGCAGGCAAACTTGCGTTTACCCTTTAATGTCCCTTTTATCCACACAGCAGTTTCCTTGTCCCTCAGCGTGACTCCTAGCATTCTTCTTTCCATAGTCCGTTGGGCTGATATGTTTCCTTTCTAGTCATTTAGTGAACCCCCACAGTGTGTTGCTGTAATTTCATACTATGTAGAAAACATTTGTTTTTTTCACTATGTTGCTGTAATTTCATACAATGCACATTGCATTACACAGGTCATTAGTTCACTACAAAACGTTGTGGTTCTCTTCCACCACTTATATTTGCTGTGGTCATTGTAGAGAGCTTGTGAAATGGTTTCTTTTTTCATATGTAATTTTAAATTGTGTTTTAATCAAGGAATCTATAGATGGTTTATATACTCTGTTTCATTGTGGGTATGTGCAATTCTTACACCAACTTATCCTGTTTGTTTTGCATTGGCTATGTAGAAAGTGTACCCTGGGTCTATAGTGATATGGTTTACATGAGGTTGTATCATTTAAAGTGTATGTACAGTGCCCTAGAGCTTTTCCTTCTTTCTGAATTTTGTTGCAGGAGTAGTTCAAACATATTTGTGCACTAATTGCAATGTTGTGTGTGGTTCATTGGGAACATTTGTAAATAATCATGCATTTGTAAATAGTTCTGTATTGTAATCATATGTAAATAATTGATGTAAAAATGAATAAACTGATTATTAATAAGCTTTTTTGCTTTTATAAATTTCTTGCACACATCCCTGACAGTAACCGAGAGGTTATCACAAAATATCCTAGGAAATAAGCTTTAGTTTTGATAGTTGAGTGTCTTCAATTCAAGAAGCTCACCACTGAATGGCTCAATACAAGATATGGTTCCAATGGGATCGCAATACTAGAACTGATATTTAATGGGTTTTGATCAGGGAGCACATGTGTGCAGTGCAGTCACCGATATTGATTTTCCAGATGAGGTCACAGTGCATTTCTTTGGTCTTTTAATTGGTATTGCCCAATTGCAGCTCTAGCTTTCATTTGCCCATACAATTTATGTAGTGAAAGCAGTTACAGACTGCTACCACCGCAGAACTTCTCTGGGCCGGTAAACTAACATATACATATCAGATAAAATGAGTTAAATTAATTAGATACAACCTGACTGAACTTTCCCATTGGGTCATCTTTTTGCAGCCAATGGGTCCAATTGGGCCAACAGGAAGCAGCCACCCAATTGGTTTGCCAATTGGCCAACCTATTGGAGCATGGGCCCAATGGGAATCACTCCAATAGGTCAAGCCAATGGGTCCAATTGGGCCAACAGGAAGCAGCCACCCATTTGGTTTGCCAATAGGTTTGCCAATTGGCCAACCTATTGGAGCATGGGCCCAATGGGAATCACTCCAATAGGTCAAGTTGGACCCATTGGCCTTCCAAATGGGCCCATTAGGTGACCATTTGGACCCATTTGGTCGGCCAATGGTTTTTTTCGGCTGGGATTCACCCAACGGAAGAGAAGGTTGAGGCTCTCAAGAATGCACCCGCAACCTGAGAACAAACAGCAACTACAGTCTTTCTTCGGACTGTTGAATTTTTACAACAGGTTCCTGCGTGGTGTTGCGCATATTCTTGAACCACTTCATCGTCTCCTCGAAAGGATCAACCCTGGAGATGGCGCCAAGAAGAAACCAACGCTTTTAAGCGCGCCAGAGAGCTCGTACAGGCATCTAATGTTTTGGTACACTACGACTTGCACAAGCCGCTCACGCTTGCGTGCGATGCATCCCCCTATGGAATAGGATTTGTCCTTACCCATGAAGACTCATCTGGACAAGAAGCACCTATTGCATTTGGTTCCCGTACTCTGACTACGCCGGAACGGAACTACTCCCAAACGGATCGAGTGGCTTTGACCGTCATTTCTGGGATCAAGAAGTTCCACCACTTTCTCTATGGGAGACATTTCAAGGTGTACACAGATCACAAGCCGCTCCTAGGTCTTCTGCACCACAGCCGCACAATGCCTAACGTGCTTTCACCGTGAATGCTTCGTTGGAACCTTCTGCTTGCTCAGTACAACTATGAGCTCATTTACAGACCAGGACGACAAATGGGCCATGCGGATTTGTTCAGCCGCCTGCCGCTTCCGTCAACGGATGCTGAGAGTCCGGTTATGGGAAACGTCCTGCTGCTCGAAGACCCACCAGAGGCTTTCGCAGACGCAGCGAAGATCGCTCAGTTGACGAAGAAAGAACCTGTGCTCTCTCGAGTGCTCAAATGGATCCGCACTGGGTGGCCAGAGAAAGTCGACGACCAGTTTCGACCCTACTTCGTGCGCCGCGACGAATTGTCCAGCTACCGCGATTGCATACTGTGGGGCTGTCGTGTGGTGATTCCACCTGCACTTCGCGCCGAAGTACTCCAGCTGCTGCATTCATCGCACCCAGGAATTGTACGCATGAAAGGACTCGCACGAGGCTACGTTTGGTGGCCTAAGCTTGACAGCGCCATTGAGTGCCTTGTTCGCTCCTGTCGAGTATGCCAAGAGTCGAGAAATGCTCCGCCCAGCGCTGAAATCCACCCTTGGGAACAAGCTACGAGGCCATGGTCCAGGCTTCATGTCGATTTCGCTGGACCGTTTCAAGGCAAGCTATTCCTCATAGTCGTCGACTCGTACTCGAAATGGCTCGAAGTCATCATTGTATCGAATACTTCAGCAGCCAATGTAATCCGTGAGCTAAGGAAGCTGTTCGCTACGCATGGACTTCCAGACGTTGTCGTCTCTGACAATGGTTCTGCATTTACACCTGCCGAATTTCGACAGTTCCTAGCAAGAAACAGGATACGCCAAGCTTTGGTAGCCCCGTACCACCCTTCTTCAAACGGACAAGCGGAACGTTTTGTTCAAGAGACCAAGAAATCTCTGAAGAAGTTGAAGGGAAAGAACGTTGAACTCTCTCTCACTCGCTTCCTGTTTGAACAACACATGCTACCATGCACAGCTACAGGAAAGAGCCCAGCCGAGTTACTTTTCTGTCGCCAGTTCAAGTCCGCTCTTGATTGCTTGCACCCTGATTCCCAGGAAGGCATCAATACCGACTCAGGATCAACACAGACAGAGAGCTTCCGTCCGAACAACTCGCACTTTTCACCGAGCTGACTCCGTGTTCGACAGAAACTTTTCCTCCGGACCACGATGGCTTCCCGCTATCGTTTGTTCAAGAAAAGGACCTCTTTCCTATGAAGTCCGCCTTTCAGATGGTGTGCTTTGGCGAAGACATGTGGACCACGTTCGAAAGCGAAACCACAACCTACCCGAATTCCAAGGCCACAGGTCTGATCCTGCGGCAAATCTCCCAGATTTCTTCAGTGAATTAGACACAACAGCCAACGCCGACCATCTAGCGATGCACCTGCAAGCGCGTACGGCCGCTCCGAAACGGATAACACCAACGGATCTCCAGACACTTCTCGGGGACGCTCAGTGCCGGACATTCCCCGCCGCTCCACTCGCGAGCGTAGGTTGCCCTCGCATCTTCAGGACTACGTGTAGTGTGTCTATCTAGCAATGGGGGAGGGATGTTATGTACCCGCAGACTGCAGCCCCGAACCTGCATACTACCACTCTGTTTGCGTGAACTCTACGGGCGCCTCGACGCCGCGTCTCGTGTTACAGCCCGCCGCTGGCACGCTCTGGACTTTGCCCTCTTTATGTTCTCGCTTCTCTCTCTTCTCTCGAGACCCACTCGCTCTCAACGTATACTGTACGCTTGGCTCCAATAAACAGTTTTGCCTCGCACCCCGACTCGCGAACACCTTACAGGCCATTGAGTAATTAAGGGAAAAGACTTCAGACAGTGTGCAAGAGAATTTTCAATTAACAAGAGAAGCCGACCAGCTGATAACGACGTGGCACGTCGGCAATAATAATTGAAAGAAGACGATAATTGCCTCAGTGCCCATACACATAAAACACAACGAACGAAAATCAGAAAACATGCTATTGTCAAGAATGGAAACATTACACAAATTACAACCATGTATTTCCTTGGTTGCCTAATTTAAATTTACTGTTTGCTCTCGAAAAATGTGCTTAAAACTGGCAATGAGCTGTTTTTTTTCGTATGCCATTTTCTTTATAATTATAAGCATTCGACGAACACCAGCTTTTCACATGAAAAGTTTGTTAATACTACAAAGACGTAAGGCGTTGTTTTACATCGTAAGATAGTTAGCATAAGCAGCTGAAAACTGCAACGCTAAATAGTGTTCTGGAACAGCATTCCGCTGAAACTCGTGTGAAATTAAACATGACAACGAAGTTAAACTTATTATTTTATTTTTCGCGTGGGTGAGAAGCTGTGGCGAGAAGTAAATTAAAAGCCAATCGTACGTATCAAGGTTCTTGCAGACCCTACACTCGATTTCAGCATCATAACAAAAAGTCTACTGAGCGCCCACTTCATTTCGCATTATATTCTTTCCATAAAATTTCAGCGTGAATACATGTTCCACCTTTTAGAATCGTACGCATTCACGAAAGCAAGAAGGATATGCTTAGAAGCTAGAAACCGGCGGGCAGTCTTGTTCCTGCTCTTTTACGAAGTAAACTGCGTTCGAAAAAACGAGGCGAGCTCAGAAAAACGAGCGCTTACCTTCACCGGTCGGTTGCTATGAACTTTCCAGCCACAAATATTCACCGTAACATGCGGCCACACGACAAAATTTCGTATTGGTCCCTTCTCCATTACGCTTGATTATCAGGATGGCTGCTCGTTTCTGCAAAAGCGCGCGCTTTTCGTTCGCTCTCCCCAACCCAACGCACGGCAGCCACGGCTGCCAAGCCCTGAGGAGCAGGAGGAGACCGCTCTGCGAGATGCGCGCACGTGTGCGCGTGTGAGAGGAGGGTAGGACGCTGGCCAAGGACGAAAGCCTTTTCTTTTCGGTGTTCTTTTTTTTTCGGCCATCCCCAACTTCGCGCCGCGGCTGCTAAAACTTCCTTTGCGACACACTCTAGAAGGGACGGGGCGACGACGAAAACAAAAAATAAGGCATGCAGGAAGAAAGGTACGCGCAAGACGGGGTGCCTCCCAGCACCCCGCCTTTTTCTGAGAACGCCTGGCGCCCTGTATTTCGTTTCGCGCCAAGCAGAACCAGACAAGTGTTCGATGCATTGGAGCCTCTTACGAATAAAAATTACACCAGGAAAAATCTGAAGATATATGTGCAATGCTAATAAAAGGGAACAAAAGCGAAAATGGGGAAGTTAGTTTTCAGGCTACTTGGAAGGTCCGTTTGTATAATAACGAAAGATCCTTGAAATAGGCCAATGAGGCAGTATCGGCTGGAAAATAGGTATCACACCAGGGTTAGGTCTTTGTTTTGTTTTATTGTTTTACATATGTTACAATATGATGGTGCTCTGACTTTGGCGCTCGAGGTAGGTGAATTGTCTATGGGGAAGTTGAAATATAACAGCCCACGTCATGTTGTTTATTTCAAACAAGGGTGCGAGGTGTGGACTAGTTGGAACGTTCGCTGATCAGAGGGGCTATAAAAATGACTAAATTTTACATGAAGGGGAGCAATTTAAAGAACATGAACTTTGGGTTTGAATCCATTTCGTTATTCAACTGTAATTACTGCGGCAACATGAAGGGAAAACACATACGATTGTAATTAGCTGGCGACATGTATGGCTCGCACTCCCACGTCACAGATGCACAGAAGTTTATATTATATAGCTTGCATATAAAATTTCTCCAGTAAATTAATTTTTTCAAGCAATTATGAGGATCCAGCCACAAGGAAATGTTTGAGCCTTCTATCTAGATTATTTTTGTCTAAGGATATACAAGCGGCAACATAAAAACAACCCGGCCATGCATGATTTAAAGGGGCCCTAAATAGGCTTTCGAAGGTCGCCATTTCAATCGCGCAATCGCTAGAATACCCCTTCACGGCAACGTATGCCAAATATTACACCTATTACACCTAACCAATAAAAACATGAAGTAAAAATTTCGTGTCAGTACTCCTTTAAGGCAGAAAGTTAACAGTCCGAGATGCTTGTGAAAACTTAGCAAAATGGATCAGGAAGTTTCCCTTGTCGATTCACGATTACCTTTTTATACTGCAGCCGCAATCTCCTACCTAAGAAAGGCGTGCATGGTTTCAACAATAGGAAAGGAAAGTTGGGAAGCCATTTGTGGGTGCTGTTTTCAAGCAGGTATGAAAAAAAGCTGTATTAAGGTGTATCTGCGCGAACTTCTTAAAGATACGGCCAACACGTCGAATGAAAAACACGGAGTATACCCGGTGAGTTTGTCTTTCCATATGGTGCACGTTCCCCAAAAGAACATGCGTTGTAAAGAGGCCGCGTTAAATTTGGGATGTACATGGTGAAGTAGAGGAAGCTAAGTCGGAGCAGAATAAACTCGATACTATTTGATGACGGCATAAAAAGTTATTTTTGTAGTAATTCCAGTTTATTTATTTATTCAGCAAATAATGAGTGCGAAATAACACACGGCAATGAAACCCAAATTCTCATTCGTATGCACTGACGTCGGAATGCTGCGCCGTCCGTTTCATGCGCGCGTTGGGTTAATTAGCAGGCACTGTATTCGGTCAGTTTCCTGGATATATGCGGCATGCACGTGGATAAAAACGCACCCGACTTGCATTTGTAAAAGACTCACGAAAACAGCCCGATAGCTGGCCATGCGTGACAACGCAGTCGAGGGTGAAAGCTGCGCGCGGCTTTATCGATGCGCAGCAGCTGTGTTTTGCTCATTAAGTTTAATGATGTGTTAAAATCGCACTAAAATATCTGATTTGATTGATTATGACATTTCACACGCCAACGCTACACACGCGATGAGGCGCGCCGTACTAGTAGAGGGCGCCGGATTAATTTTGACCACCTGGGAATCTGATTAACATGCGCCGAAATTTCGAACATACAGGCATTTCCGCTTCTCGCCTCCGGGCCCGCAAAAAAAACGGCTGCTGCGGCCTGGAATCGAACGCGCAACATTGGGCCCAGTCCTTGGGCTCAGCAGCACAACAGCCATCGTGGTGGGTTCCTAAAATAACTAAATCACACTAAGATGAGACAATCGGTATACCAATTGCATGAGCGACACGGCCTGAAGGGGCTGGTGCGAACCGTTGAGCCCTGTATACCGCACGGACGAGTGCGTTCGCAGAATGGCAAATTTGGTGTTGCACATCAGTGAAATGGTATTATTTGGGTGACATTTACACGGATCCAAGTTAATGTACACTGGAGGTAGTGATTTTGCGGAGCGTGATTCTCGCACCTACATAACTTGATTAGGTTTCATCTAGGTGTGGCACAGCGACGCTTTAGATGCACACGTTCATAAATTTCACGGGGACTGGACTTCACGGAAACGCGTCCATAGCCAACAAAAGCGACCGCTTACAGTTATTGTAAGTCCAATCTGTCCTCAAGAAATTCATGTGTCAGATGCACGCCGCCAAGAAATTTTTGCGCATATACGTCGTACGCGTATATACCTTTAGAAAAAGTGAACGACAAAAAAAAAACGGTTATAGAAATAAGGTGCCTCGTTGTTGAGTCATATCTTCAAATTATTGTGGGCACCTCATCGTAAAAAAGTACTCATTTGTTCAGCAACTCATATAAGAAATAAAAGTGCGACTACCTCACGACGAGTAGAGAATTCATTATTGCTTTTGAAAGTGACTGTTTTTGAGCGATATTACGAAGGCAGAAGTGCAAATGGGACATATAAATGAAGTAAGGGTAAGCAACAAGTAGGGCGCGAGGGGTAATGCAAACTTCTCATTATTGTTTATTGCTGAAAACAAATAACGCGCTGCAAAGATTGGCTTAAACTGAGCTTGCTATTTCTTAAAACTAAGAGGAAACAGGTAGAATACGGACATTTATATTTGTAGGACGTAATTATGATTATAATAATTACGCCTGCATGACTAACAGAGGTTCGATTTCTCCCACGAGGACGAAATCGCCACGGGCCCATGCGCCCTACACAAAGGAATGCCGCGCCCAACACGATCATTGCGGATGACGCGAGCTCATGCACGACACCATTAACTTATTGAGGCTAGAAACAGTATTGGCTATGATCAGAAATCTGCCTGCCTGACCTGTTAAAATTCTCTTCTCCAACATAAACGAAGCCTGTTTGCGTATTTTAATTATGCAGAATGATACAACAATCAATGAGCGTTTTTGCAAGTTTTTCTAAACAAAACAATCTTTTGTTCGCGCTCAATCTTCAATCGAAGGTCCCATATTTGTGGTATATTTTTATTAACACCAAGAACGGCGATGAGATTTACCCGCTTACTAAAAAAATGAAATAAAAAGGAATTTCATTTATGGGACATCCGGCGGCCATCTTGAAAAAATGACCGTCTTAGAACGGCGCAGCACCTGGCTTTAATGAAACGCACGATGCGCGGAATGGCGGTAATATTTTATTCTAGGGCTGTATCCACTCTACATATAGTAATATTGTGTGATCGTCCAACAAATGAAGGACTAAAATAAACGGATCTGCCGCCGAGTTCGGTTGCGCCATCCATCGAACCGGCACCACGCGTTTCTTTCGTTTAGAGAAACGTTCAAACGCTCGTGGTCCCTTTTACATTTCATGGGGGGATGTACACGCTGTGTCTCTAAATGATCACACATCGATGTAGGGTGCCCTGCTGTCGCCTCTGAATAACTTCAAATGTAGGTACCGCCCTTTGTTCCGTTATATTCCCTGGTCGGAATCGGCAATGGCTAAAGTAAAAACACAGTATACCGTAGTTATGGGGGACTTCAATGCTAAAGTAGGCAAGAATCAGGCTGGAGACAAGGCAGTTGGGAACTATGGTCTGGGCTGTAGAATAGCAGGGGGGACCTACTAGTTGAGTTTGCAGAACGGAATAACCTACGCATAATGAATACCTTCTTCTGTAAACGGGAGAGTCGGAAGTGGACCTGGAGGAGCCCGAATGGGGAGCACAAAATGAAATAGACTTCATATTATGCGATAACCCTGGCGTCGTGCAGGATGTGGAAGTGCTCGGAAGGGTAAGGTGTAGTGACCACCGTATGGTAAGATCCCGAATTAGGCTAGATTTGATGAGGGACCGCAACAAGCTAGTACGAAAGAAGCCGATAAATGAGCTAACAGTAAGACGTAAAGTAGAAGAATTCAGGATCGCGCTGCAGAACCGATATTCCGCTAATAACGAGGAAGCGAGGTGTAGACGCAGGAAGCCAGCGACAACCTTACACGCATATACGGAGTGTGCAGTAGAAGTCGGGGGCCACTATAGCTAGACAGGATACTGGTAAACCTTTCACAGGAGACGAAGATCTAATCAGGAACGGCAAACCATGAGAATCTCCACCGCAGCTGACAGAATAGAACTAGCGGAGCTCTCCAAGCTAATCAATAAGCGTAAGACAGCTGACATACGGAAGTATAATACGGAGAGGATCGAATACGCTGTAAAGAACGGAGGTAGCCTGAAGCACTGAAGAGACGTCTTGGCGTGGGGAAAAATCAGATGTATGCCACTTAAGGATAAGCAAGGCAATGCCATCAACAATAGGGGATAAAATAGTCACAGTGGCCGAGGAGTTCTATAGGGATCTGTACAGTAGCCAGGGACATACAGGATAATGCCGAACGAGACAGTAGTTCACAGGAGATGGACATCCCACCAGTAACGACCGAAGAAGTAAGGAAGGCTTTGAAAGAAATGAAAGGGGGCAAAGCCACCTGGTGAGGATCAGATAACAGCAGACCTCTTGAAGGATGGCGGAGAAATTGTCCTTGAAAAACTGGCAAACCTGTATACGCAATGCCTAATGACCGCAATGGTACCGGAATCTTGGAAGAACGCGAACATCATCCTAATTCATAGAAGGCGACATGAAGGACTTGAAAATTACCGGCCGATCAGCTTACTGTCAGTCGTCTACAAGGTATTTACCAAGGTAATCGCTAACCGAATTTTCCGCAACCTTAGATTTCAGTCAACCTAAAGAACAAGCAGGGTTCCGTAAAGGTTATTCAACAATGGACCATATTCCACACGATCAATCAGGTGATAGAGAAGTGCGCTGAGTATACTGAACCCCTATATATAGCCTTCATAGATTATGAGGAAAGCATTTGACTAGGTCGAAACCCTAGCAGTCATTCAGGCATTACGGAACCAGGGGGTAGATGAGCATTATGTAACAATACTAGAGGATATCTACAGTGGGTCTACAGCTACGATTAATCCTCCATAGGGAGAGCAGGTAAAATACCTATAAGAAGGGTGTCAGACAAGGAGACACAATCTCTCCAATGCTATTCACAGCATGTTTACAAGAAGTATTCAGAACGTTGGATTGGGAACAGGTGGGTGTAAGGGTTAATGGAGAATACCTCAGTAACCTCAGATTTGCTGATGACGTTGCCTTGCCTAAGTAACTCGGGGGGGACGATTGCAAAGCATGCTTTCCGCACTGGGCGAACAGAGTAGAACCGTGGGACTGAAATTAATATGCAGAAAACTAAAGTAATGATCAATAACCTCGGGACAGCACAGCGGTTTGACATATGTGGCGAGGCAGTTGGAAGTGGTAAGCGAATATATCTACTTAGGCCAAGTTGTGACCCCAGATCCCAACCATGAGGCAGAGATAATTAGAAGGATCAGAATGGGGTGGGGTGCATATGGCAGGCATTCTCAGATAATGAATAGCAGCCTACCATTGTCGCTGAAGAAGAAAGTGTATGACAGCTGCATCTTACCGGTACTCACCTACGGAGCAGAAACTTGGAGGCTCACTAAGAGGGTTCAACTTAAATTGAGAACAACTCAGCGGGCAATGGAGCGGAAAATGATAGGTGTAACATTAAGGGACAGGAAGAGAGCGGAGTGGGTCAGGGAGCAAACTGGTGTTAAAGACATATTAGTAGAAATTAAGAAGAAGAAATGGACGTGGGCAGGGCATGTAATGCGAAGGCAAGATAACCGCTGGTCATTAAGGGTAACAGAGTGGATCCCTAGAGAAGGCAAGCGTTGCAGGGGGCGGCAAACCAAAGTTAGATGGGCAGATGAGATAAAGAAGTTGTGCGGGGATAATTGGTCACAGTTGGCACAGGACCGAGGCAATTGGAGAATAATGGGAGAGGCCTTTGCCCTGCAGTGGGCGTAGATAGGCTGGTGATGATGATGATGATGATGATTCCCTGGTCTGGGGGTGCTACCTGGTTCTGTGGTATATCATCAGCGGATATCAGAGAGGCTAAACCAGATAGGCGATGACTAAGAAAACGGCATCCATTCACGAGAACAAGATTGGCCCCTTTCGTGTACCATTCGGCGAAAACCTCCTGTATTGGCAGAGGCCCTCGTCCTGCAGTGGACAGGCTGACGATGGGGATTTCATTTATGTGAGTGCGTCATGCGTGCGTGTGTGTGTAAGTGCCGTATTCTACGCAGCTAAAGTACAGTAAAGTACAGGAGGCGATGGTGGACTGTGGCTAAGGCGTCCGTTGTGCATAACTATTTGAGCTTTTATAGGCGACGTAATTCCTCCAAAACATGGGTTAGTGTGGTGTTCACATAAGAAATAAATGGAAAGCTGCTATACATTCAACATTCCTCAATATTGCGGCAACCTAGATAACCATGCACACAGCAATGTTGTTTCTAGGTTTTTCGTGGGCATGGTAGAAACTGTGGATCACATTTAACCACACTCCCGAAATTAACGTATCCCGACATTACATGTACTACATCGCAAACATTCAAGTCTACTGTACGGGATCATTTGAATTTTTAGGCAGCTAGCTTATGTAACTCCCCATACAATCGTTTAACATCCTAAATATGACATTTGCCAACATTTGGCTACATTGCTGCAACGCAAAAAAAGCGTGTAAAGGGCAACGTTGAAACGTTGCATGAATGTATCCAACGTTGGCCAACATTTGGCAACATTGCTGCAACGCAAGAAAACGTGCCTGTGGGAAACGTTGCCTATGCGTTGTTTGTAAACGTTGCGTGAATTTGTCCAACGTTGGCCCACATTTGTCAACATTGCTGCAACGCAAAAAAAACGTGCCCGTGGGCGACGTTGTTCATCTGTTGTTTGTAAACGTTGCGTGAATGTTGTTGAATGCGTCAAACAATAGCCCAGATTTGCCAACATTGCTGCAACGTACAAAAACGTGCATATGGGCAACGTTGCCCATCCGTTGTTTGTAAACGTCGTGAATGTTGTTGAATGTGTCCAACGTTGGCCCACAATTCGCAACATTGCTGCAACGTGCAAAAACGTGCATACGGGCAACGTTGTCTATACGTTGTTTGTAAACGTTGCGTGAATGTTGCTGAATGTGTCCAACGTTGGCCCACATTTGGCAACATTGTCACCACATTGTGTAACGTTGCCTAACGTTACACAACGTTGGCAACACGGCAGAAACGTTATGGCAACAATTTGTGCTACTAGGGTTTATGCGGCGAAATCAGCTGGTGTTGAGAGCACGGACGACAGTCTGCCAGAAACTGCCTGACGACTTCCAGGCACAGCTCGACAACTTCAGCTCATTCGTGAGAGAGGAATTTGAGAACAAAAATATCAGCGCGAGCCACATCGTCAACATGGATGAAGTACCGTTGACATTCGACATTCCACTTGGAAGAAGCGTCGCTGCAAAAGGCGAAAAAACAGTAACTGTCAGGGCAACAGGCCATGAGAAGGCCCACTTCAGCGGTTGTTCTCGCCTGTTGTGCTGGACGGCACAAGGCTGCCTCCCATGCTAATTTTTAAGCGCAAAACGTTGCCGAAGGCAGTGTTTCCTCCTGGTGTGGTGGTTCAGGCGAACACAAAGGGATGGATGAATGAAGAAATGATGGGTGTGTGGCTTGACCGCTGTTTTACGTGTCGGCCGGACGGATTTTTTCACGCAAAGCCAGGAATGCTCGTGATGGACAGCGTGCGGGCGCACATCACCGATGCCACCAAGAAAAAGATAAGTGCGAAGAACTGCATTCCAGTTATCATACCCGGCGGTATGACAAAAATGCTTCAGCCTCTCGACATTTCTGTAAACCGCAGTTTTAAGGCGGTCCTGCGGCATTTGTAGGAGGCCTGGATGACCGAGGGCGAGCATAGCTTCACAAAAACGGGGCGCATGAGGCACGTGGACTATGGAGAAGTGGTCGAATGGGTTAGCGAAGCATGGAACTCGATTTCTCCAAGAACGATCATCGCAAGGTTTCGCAAGGATGGGTTGATCCCGCAAGCGGCTGGTACTGGTGGAGAGCTGGATACCACCAGCGAGTAGGAAGACGACAGTGATGCGCCAGCGGAACTTCAACCTGCAGTAGCTGCACTGTTTGTCAGCGATTCGGAGGAAGACGGTTTTGATGGGTTCGAGTAAACGGCGTCAGGTACGCTTCCATTACCTTTGAGTGAATAAAGTGAATTCTGAGTGAATAAAGTAGTTCTAAAAAATGTTGTCTACATGGTTGGAGGCACTTGCAAGCCGGTCTTGGTCTAACTTTGCCCAGTGCTAGTAGTATGGGATGCAGGCATGGCGGCGGCAGCGTTTTTTTCGGGTTTCCTTGCAGCTAGGATACTCAATCAGCTTAATAAATTAATTAGTGCGTCTAGTATACCGGTGCGTCTTATACACCGGTGCGACTTATGTATGTTTTTTTTTTCGGTAAATCTGCCGTTTTCGGGGGGGGGTGCGACTTATACAAAGGTGCGACCTATAGACCGGAAAATACGGTAATTGAAAACAAGCTCCACCTTGTGAAGCCGCACCTGAGAGAGTGGCAGGGCTGCAGACATAAAGAAAGATTTGTAGAGGTGGTGTTATGTCGCCTAAGAATTGGGCACACGCCCTTGACCCACAACTTCCTGTTGCTGGGAGAAGACCCTGCGGAATGTGAGCAATGTGGGAAACGCCTTACAGTAATACACATACTTATCGAGTGTCCTAGTTATGAAAACAAGCGTCGTGAATTTTTTCCTCACTTTTATAAATTTCAAATTCCATTGCACCGTTTTACTACTAGGCGATGAACCCCTGGTTCCCTTGGAAAAGGTTTTTAAATTTTTGAGTGCCCTAAAGCTTTTACAGAAACTGATTTTACCACTTTACATAATTTTTACATGAGACTCTTAGCGTAGTGTGTTCAAAATATATTACCTTGTGTCTGGCGCATTATAGCCAAATTTGGCTGCTGCGCTAATAAAATTCAAATTCATCATCAGCTACAACATCCGCGCCATGATGAAAACTCGCCCTGCAACTGAACGGGAGACGTCTGAACTCTGATACGACAGTCAACATGGTCTAACTTTCAGTCAACAATGCGGGCGAGTAGCCCAGGCAGAAGTAACCACGTTTAAAGTAAACTGGGCATTTGTAAATTATTTAGGCTGTTTCACACGAGTCTAAACTGTTGTTCTACTTGCCGGTATTTTTGAACAAGCCTGCCGACGTCTGTCTCACGTAGCCTGTAATGTGACTGGCGCGAACGTGATACTTCTGACCTGACGATAAATGACCAAAAGCTTAAAATGAGACTTTACTGCATAAACACATTTATCGAAGGAACTTCGTGTAGTCAAGACTTAAAACCAGCCTGTCGCTTACTGATCAAGCGCAAAAATAACTGGCCAGAAGCAGTGATACAGCACCAAGTTGCCGAGTCCCACCATCACGCAGTTCGATTGCTTTCCTGTTTCCTCCAATAAGTAATGCTGTTAACGTTTCGTTGATTGGGTATGCTCTGCTTTGGCTTACTGCAGAAGCGTTGAACATTAAGTTGGCGGTTAAAGCTCTGGGCTGATTAGAATTCACGAAAAAACACCGGAGCGCATGGGTTACAAATGCGAAGCAGCTTTTATGCTGCAGTTTTCTGCTGTGCGCACTTTTTCGCGGACACTGTAGTGGATAAAGTGTAACTTAAATGCAAGCTGGCCGGCGGACGAAACCTTAAAATCGCACATGGGCACTTCTTTTTGCTTTATCGGTGTTGTGCCATTTGATACAAAAAAGGTAAGATTACGAAGAGAATTTGGCAAACAATGTAAACTTCAGCGAGGAAACTGGCTGCAAACCGTACAAACAGCTAGTAACTCTGAGTTCTGCTACAATGGTTCCCAGGTTGCCAGACAACTGAAGTGGTCACGACACGGTCACGTAGTCAAAAAACAGTTTATGACAACGAATAAAGGATTCATTATTTTTAAAATATAGGGTTTGCAGCTGTACAAAATAATATACACAAAGAGCGTTTAACTGGTTTAACTCTTGAATGCTCTTACTGTGACGTCACTGCTAGTTGCGCTGCCGCCCGAGGATGCGCGCATGTTTGCTTGCGATGCGCCTCAAAACGAGAATTTCAAAGGCGTCTCCTAAATTTTATAAGCACTGAATGGTGAGAATATTTCGGATTTATGTTCTAAAAAGGTCATTAAGCAGACAAAAGCGAAGGCAAATGCGTTTTCTTTTCACGAACCCTTTAATGCATTAACAAGCTGACCTTGTAGCGATTGCGAAAACCTGGCTGTCGCCAATTGTTCTTAAACATGAATTCGCTCCCCTGAGCTACACTGTTATGTACAAAGACAGCCCATCTTGTGGCAGGGGCATGGCATGCTAATTCAAAGATCGATGTGTAATAGTTTATTGCCCCACGTTTTAGATGCTGAAGTATTTTTCTGTAAAATAATGTGACGGTAAAAACCTGGTGACAGGTTGCGTTTATTGGAGCCCATCTTCTCGTACATGTCCCTTCTTATTCTTTCCCATGTGTTATATATTTATGTAAGCCCTCTACCCTATTCCTATGTACTCTATCCTCCCTATCGCACCTCCCGTACACAACCAGGCGTTCCGGTGTCCGCCCCTATGCGAGACAATTTACGCCTGTTTGTGGACCTTCCTTTCTTTGTATTGTACAATAAATACATGCATACATGTAAACGTTCGACAGAACGGCGGGCGCTTGCAGCTGACGTCCAGGTGTGTTCATGCGCCGGTTGCTGACGCCTAATTAAAGCAGTTAAAACACCAAATACGATTCGGCTGAGTTTTTTTCACATCTGTCTATATGTGCCTAGCGAAATGCACGAATTTTTGCTCAATTACGCAAGCGCGATTCGATTTTAATTTCTGCGGCACCTTGCGTGTGCCGCTTGTTTACAACCAAGCTACAAAGTTCACCCTATTAAAGTGACAGCTTTGTTTCGTTGTGAGATTCATCTTGAATGCCTCCGACGTCGACACGGGCGCTACAAAAAGTCAAGGAAGGGGAGATGATTAATGATTATCAAAGTTGTTTATTACTGATTGCACAAACAACAGAAGTCTGACCAGAAAATCGACATCCCTTTTTCGGGCAGCCAGGTTTAAGAGAAAGCTTTTGCGAATGAAGCTTAAAGAAAAAACATTTTGTCATTTCGCGGCACGCACACACGATTGACACCATCTGAAACACCGTTCTTTGGTCCCGTAATTAGGGCTGGTCATAAACGGGCACCTGGAACCGATTATCAGTTAAAGTGTTCGCCATAGCATTCCTTGAAAGGCTAAAGATATGATCCAGAGAAAACAGCGCAGTAAAATAATTAAAAGTGTCGACAACTTCTTTTAGAAAACCACATGACGGCTTCCTGTTAATCTGTCCCGTAGAAACAAGGAGAAAAGGTGGTAAATTACGCGCTTTTGAAATTCTGTAAGTAGAACACAAATTGTCGCTGGTTCTTGCTTTATGGCACATACCCACTTTGGGGATTGTTGAGGGATCAGGAGCTTTGAGGTGATGATGTGCGCACTTCACAAAGGCATTTTAGAAATGTCAGTCATAAAGCGAATTAGAGCAGTGCGTGCAGCGCGATACGTGAACGTGACGCATGTAAGTAAAAGAGGTGCACGTCAACCTCGCGGAAGTCTGATTCTACAGAAGCTGCGGCATGTGCCAGCTTGCTTGATGAAGTAACTTGCTGCATACGACGAAGAAACGAAAGTTAAAAAATTCCCCCGCATTTCCCCGAGGGGGAGAATGTGAACGTGCGAATGCACGGTTGTCGGCCCGCTTGCGGCGCTTGCGCTCGGCCCCCGCAGCCCACCGCCTCGCCGCCTTCTCTTCCATCTCTTCCATCGGGTTTGTAGAATCACGTGTACACCACGCAGTTATCAAGCCGCTATAACGCCGCTGAGTCGCCAACGCACGCCGCTGACGACGTAGTTTGAATGCGTTAAAGATATAAGGCGCGTTACTGACACCGATATCAGCGTCGCGTCCGTGGCTTATTCGGTAGAGCGTCGGGCTGCGGCCCGCAAAGTCCTCGGATCGAAACCTGGCGCCGGATGCTGTTTCTTTTATAAATATAGAGGAGCACTGCGGACGCCGCCGCCGCCGCCGCCGCCGGCGGTGGATGGTTTGGGGTCGCTTATAAAGTGCATTCAAAAGAGACACAAACATGATGTACTAGTAAAAAAGGCCGTCGAGGTAGTTAGCGCCGAGAGACGGCAAAACGAAAGCAAAGAAAGAGATGCCAATACGATGTAGCAGTTCAGCACTCATAAAGAAGTACCACCAGGCTTTCGCCTACAATGCATGTGTCGCGACTTCAGTGCCCCGAAAAATATTTCGGATATGCAGCAAGGAGAAAATCACAAACATGTAGATGTAAATTTTCTGTGTTCAAGTTTATTAAGTGTGGAATTGAGAAAAATTTCTCCTGGGAAGTTTCTTTTCCGTTAAAAAATGCATAAAAATATAAACTAACCCGGCGTATTTCAAACGAAACTGAAAGTGACAGATTTGTTTATCAAGAAAGAATGCTATGATACGTGACTCTTTTCTGGGTATTTACCAACTCTATCACGTACAAAAATGTCACATTGCTCATGTTGTCTTTGCAATATAGCATTAATCATTTAAAATCATCAAATTATCCATAGGTTCTAGATTAAGTGTCCTGCCACGCGCGTGGCACGAGCCACGCCCACCCCCCGCAATGGCTGCTGCCACGCAGAAGTGACGTCAAGGTAAAGTAATCACGTGATTTCCTGTGACGTCACAAAACAAACGTCATATTTACGTCATTTGATTATGCTGCTTTTGTGTGTTAACGACGATGGCAGCCGGGTGTTCACGTCTTGTGTCCCGATGTTCTCCGCCCGTGGATCGAATGGCAGGCCTGACGCATCGTTACGTCCTTATCTCCCTGTACAGCGGCTGCCTCGAGGCGCTTTTTTCTTCTTGGGAGGTGTGCTTGTAATTATTTAGATTGGGTATTTTTTCTGAACTTGCTGTTGCACGTCTTGGTAAGCCTAACGCATTGTTTTCTGCACGCTGCTTCGCCCCTGCTTTTTACATGCTCCTAGAACTGTAGTGTTGTCGTTAGCGACGTAGTGTCAGCGTGTGCACGAATCGAGTATCGTCAGGTAGCGCACGGCATCATCGAACGCAATCCGACCTCGCATGTAGCTTCTGCAATTTTTCCCCCGGGGCAGTAGTACTGTCGCCTAGAAATGTATCCTGACTATTCCGCAGAAACGATCTGTGCACGCGGCGCTGCAGAATCCGTGCAGGAAGCGCAGCTTCACTTCCGTGGGTGGAGCCCAACTGCCCGTCCGAAGATACATATACTCAAGATACCACTGAAACCATTCGCTGACTGGCTGGCTTCTTGTGCAAGAAGGCTCAAGCTCCAACTGTGCAAGCATGGCAGAAGTGCAGCCGATAAGATTGCCGTGTGAGCCATGTTTGGAACTTCTGCTAATAGTTCTTTAAAAGTCTGGTGTGCATAAGGTTAACAAGTAACAGTTCAGTTATAGTTCATCTATGCTCAGATTTGTTGCTTAGAGTACCATTGTGCTTTCAAATTGGGAAGTCTTAATGAAATGATAGGCAAGGCTTAAAATTACTGCTTGGCTTTTATTTCCCTTTCCTTCGCTCCAGCACCTTTCGCCTCTAACCTGGTTAGGCAACAAAACTTCCTCCTGCATCTGCTTTGAGTATGTATTTTGATAGGCTCGTTCCTTCTTTACTCTTGTGTTTGGCTTGGTTGGAATTGAACATAACCAGCCACAATACTTTCATTCACTCTCAGCAGGATGGGCTAATGATGATGAGAGCTTATCTCGGAGGCTTGCAGTCTATGCACAAATTCCAAGTGGCTGTGACATCTCTATGCCCATCCCAAGCACTCTGCGGAGTTCAACTTGACACTAATGCTTCTATTCTCAACTGGTGAAGCGTGCTTAAGCGTCTACTGTCCAAGCCTTTCGGGTATGGAACAGGAAGAGTTTCCAATTGTGAGGGATGTTTCACATTCTATTGCTTTTTTAACTCCACCTGTGTAAACTGTTTTGGAAAAATTCTCAAGTGGAATTTACTTAGTGGTACGGGAAATTATAAAATGTCCCAAATTTCGTTCACAATGATGCAAGTCTCGTCAGAAGCCAGCTGCTAGAAAACACATTCACGGGTTGGTGTGTTGTTGTGCCCATTAGCTGTTTCTTTTTCTTCCACAAAAGGGCACTTAAACAATCCTTTAAGCCAACAGGCTTAAAAATAGTTTATCAAGTACAACTTGGGGGTAATGGTTGGTTTCTTTGTCGAGCGTGATATTGCCCACTCCCGAGAGTACTTCTTAATACCTTGTACAAGAACTGGAGCCAATGCCACGTGCGTGGATGTGAATGTCTGTCAGGTGTTTGTGAAAGTTGCAGTACAGCTGGAAGGTGTATGGATCATGGGTGGCTTTAACAATTAAAATGACTCGCTGAACGTACTTTTGCTCTGGTATCAATGAGCAGCAGTGAGCGTTGATAAGTGCTTCACTGTTGACATTTTTGTTACACAAAAGCAGGCCATGTTAAGGCCCCCTGGCAAATATTCATGAAAAACACTGGACCAAAAAGCTGCCAACACATGGAAACCATGTTGATCACGGCACCTTTCCTAGTACTTCAGTACCGTTTATCAGCGCTGTGTTTTTCCCCCAACTAGTAAAATATCCCAGTGTTGCACCTTAAGCCAGAAATCAAACACTTACTTGTCAATGACAAGTGATCTGCCAAACTTCCGTGTCTATGCAAAAAGTGAGTAGCTCTACTTTCTGTGCACCGTTTGTGCTGTGAAGCTCCGTTTCTAAACAAAATGCAAGGGTTCTTCTGCAAGATGCACAGCATTAAAAATTCAACAAAAAAGGAATAAGCAAGCGATACTACACTAGAGTCCTGCGGGAAAGCCAAACCAGCAAGTGATCTTTTTCTACAAAGCGCTGCAGACGAGCCAAGAAAAAGATTCCTTTTTGCGGACACCAAAGCTACGCTGGAGAGCCAAAATGTGTGGTGTCTGTTACTGCAGATTTGCTGCAAGACGGGCATGTTCACGCAAAGATTTGTGAACCAGGCTGGCAGGGTAAGAAAATCATTGAATGAGGTTACAACAAAATGTGTTATGAAAAATGACATAATACTGTTTGTTATAAATAGCAATTAAAGGTATAAAATGGTTTTGACACTAGTTAAGTGGCCTGTTGGAAATCATTAGCAAAACCTAAAGAGCAACATTTTATACAGTTGCAATTGTGAACTAGCAAAGCGTGGTTGGGGCCTGAATTCAGCAGGCATGCTCCAGCTGAGAATGTATAATTGCAGAGCAAAACAATTATAAAGGCCTAGGGAAAAGGTGAGCTTAGTTGAGTTACCACCAAGGTATTTGGTAGAGAGAATAGTTACAAAAAAAAATTCCCCCGCATTTCCCCGAGGGGGAGAATGTGAAAGTGCGAATGCACGGTTGTCGGCCCCGCTGCGGCGCTTGCGCTCGGCCCCCGCAGCCCACCGCCTCGCCGCCTCTCTTCCATCTCTTCCATCGGGTTTGTAGTATCACGTGTACACCACGCAGTTATCAAGCCGCTATAACACCGCTGAGTCGCCAACGCACGCCGCTGACGACGTAGTTTGAATGCGTTAAAGATATAAGGCGCGTCACTAACACTGATATCGCCGTCGCTTCCGTGGCTTGGTCGGTAGAGTGTCGCGCTGCGGCCGAAAAGTCCTCGGATCGAAACCTGGCGCCGGACGCTGTTTCTTTTTTAAATATAGAGGAGCACTGCGGACGCCGCCGCCGCGGCGGTGGATGGTTTGGGTCGCTTATAAAGTGCATTCGCACTTAAAATAAGAAGAAGAAGCAACATGGGAAAGCTTTATTTTCCCTGATTTAAGTTTATCAGCACTGAGCTTCATGTTCTGCATGTCCATTGAAAGAATGTTACACCTGCGTGCACTCGGCACATCACATTTTACGGTTATAACACAGTTTACTTCGAAACATAGATAAATAAGAGAATATTGCATAAGCAGTTCATTTATACGTGAAATAGAAACAGCAGGGGTTTTAAAACGAAGCCCGTAAGTGCTGAATGGAATGAAAGGGACCAATGATGAAGTTTGTGTTGTTACTAATAACAAATTTCAAACGACCTTGTCAGAACAAACCCCTTTCCATGGAGGGATGTGTGTAATCATAAGATTTTTTTTATAAAATGTTTGTATATGCCTTGTAAATGTATGTCAAAAGGTATTTTAACGCCCTAGTCGTGGCCTGTGAGTCATCGGCGCTTTTTTTCTGGTGTGTTAGATTATCAAGGGCTTGTTCTACGGGATCCACCTTCTCTTTTCACTTTGGTCACCATCTTCTTAGTCACCTGCATTCATGTGCTTGGTCACGGAGCTAGCAAGCGAGGGACGACAGTCGGCACCAACTATCAGCCGAGTTCCTTCAGGCTGGGACAATTGCTGGAGAGGCTAAACAATGTTTTTAAAATCCCCTAACTGAGAGCTTTCACTTTTTGTTTTGTTAAAAAACATTTAGGCAACCCTGCAAGAACTGTCCGAAATAACAAAAATGACTATTGCGCCCGTTAAATAGTTAATCTACGCACAGTGAACGATGGCATAAAATCTATGAATGCGAACCTACCCTTTGAACCTGCTTAATATTTAGCAGACTCACTCCATTCATTAGCTGTTTTATGGCACTGTGTGGGTGGCCTACTGGTTTCCACTTATGGAGCCTGTGGGCCACGCTAGTTTCCCGTCCTCCTGTCAATTGTTTTTGGAGACTAGCACTACCCTGCAGTGTACGAGCCATGGATTCCTTGGGTTGGCCATGGGAAATTCTAGTGAATCGTTACAAGCCACCAAAGAAAGTGAGCATTTGTTTATCGACCACTGTTTCGTGGCCACGAAAAGTTTCGTTCATTAAAAAGACTAACAAATGACATCAATTTTATTGCAAACTTCAAACAAATAATTGGTATTACAGAAAACGTGTAAAGCAGCCGGAGCTCCATAGTCACTTTCCAGCTATTTGTCCATGCCATCACAGAATTTTGTTTGTGCGACTAACAGATATCGACCTACTCCACTGCAAAGAAAAATAGCTGGCGATTACAGTGGGACCTAGAGTTCCGTTTGATCATATCACTTGAGTATTTACGTATAGTTAACATTGATTGATTGATTGTAGGGTATAACGCGCCGACGTAACGCAGGCGATGAGGCACGCCGCAGTGGAGGGCTCCGGATTAATTTTGACCACCTGGGGATCGTTATCGTGCGCCGAAATCTCGTACACACGGGCGTTTTTGCTTTTTGCCTCCATCAGAAAAGCGGCCGCCGCGGCCGGGATACGTACAGTTAACATACTGATGACTGTGTTTATAGTGCATGCACATATAACATCAATGTAGTTTGAAATTGGGATCTTTTTCACCATTTATTTTTGTTAAATTCGCCCCATGGCAGCCTTGACGTTTGCCTACCAATTACATTTGCAGCATGCTCGCTGCTTATACCCTGTTTACACAAACAATCCGTAGATTGCTTTCACGTTCCAGACACATCTTAAGATTCTCTTTGACATTGCTTATTGAGCCTGTGCAAAACCCATAGGTTTTCATATGCTGGAGGGCATGTATGTGTATTAGACATGATGGCCGGCCAAGTGTACACCCTTCCTGACCAATCATAGGGTCAGAGAAGACTCTGACCCTATCGTCTGGGTGTCCTGTATTAACTTCCTTTGCATGAGGGACTCAGTCAAGTCTGGCCAACATAGCGTATACCACAGTGCAGTGAGACGTGAAAGTTATACCAGTGCAGTAGCTAAGAGATGAAGCACCTAGCTAGTCTCCTTTTGAAGGTCGCAGGTCCTAAACTGTCGTAGAATCATGTATTCTACTACGAAATCTTTGGTTTATACTGGGAAATCTTTTTAAGCGCTGAATATCACGCAATTAAGATGCTTGTGGCGCATGCTCACAAGACTTTTCTGCTCCTAAAACGTATCGTGGGTGTAAAACAAATTTTAAGCTACAATTTCGTCCACTAGAAAATAAGAACTTCCCGATTTTCGGAAGTTTTCCTTGCTAATATTTCAGAAGAGGAGATCTACTGTAGTGGTACGTACGCGGAACATGTGTGGGGACACCAAAGATTACCTTTCCTATTCTTGGCGCAATTGTCTGTAATTGTACATGCGCACATGTGCCTAGTAAAAAGCAGTTGCCGCCACTACCCTTCGTCCTCGGCACTGAACATTCCGATGATCTTTTGGCGCTGCTAAGTTGTCTTCATTTCGAGAACACACACCGCAATTTCAGGTCGCCCATTTAAGCATTCTGAACTTGCCGTGGTGCAAACTGTTGATAGTAGATGCCGCCGCGCCGACATACGTCGGAAGGTTCACAGAATTACGCTCAGACGGTGTATTTTCTTGTGTGGATCGTAGCTTGTTCGAACAAATTAAGGCCAGTCGGCTGTGCGATGTCGTCTCACGTACGCTGAAACTACGCAGGTACCATAGGCGTACACCAAGCATAACCAAGCGGTCACAGGTCAACATTACTCGAGAGCGGCTATTTTGCTGCGGTCTGGAAAGGCTGGCTGGGTCCCCACGCAATACATAATCACAAGCAACTTTCTCACGTTTTCAGATAGTGCTTCTAACAATATGAACTCCGGTTTATCTACGTTGTCGGCTCGAGAAAATCGGAGCTTCGTCACGCTTTCGGATACGCGACTCCATGTACGCGATACGGCAGCTGGCAGCAGCAGCAGCATCGCCGGCTGCTCCCACAAGAACAAAAATTGTTTGTTTAGAAAAGTTTTAGCAGTTCAATGGTGCGTTATTTTGTACTGCAAATAAAAAAATGTGTATTTCGGACTACACTACACAAAATAATGACAATTATTAATGTTATGACGTCTTCATGACGTCATTATGACTCATGATTGGGCTTGCGCAAAACAAACGGGGACGAGGAAGGAACGACAAGGACGAGTGCACTCTAACAACTGGTTTAATTTCTTGGAAGAAAGACATATATACCCCACAGACCTGCGTACAACATCTCAGTAAAAGCTTTACAGCGCACACACATCACATAAGTAGATCACCGTCTACAAAAAAGGCGACAGCAGTCTTGTTAAATAAGGAATTGACGCTGCTGTCGCCTTTTTTGTAGACGCTGATCTACTTGTGTGATGTGTGTGCGCTGTAAAGCTTTTACTGAGATGTTGTACGCAGGTCTGTGGGGTATATATGTCTTTCTTTCAAGAAATTAAACCAGTTGTTAGAGTGCGCTCGTCCTTGTCGTTCCTTCCTCGTGCCCGTTTGTTTTGCGCGAGTCCAATCATGAATCGTTTCCAACTAGGCCCTGCTTGCTGTGATGCTTCAAGTCATTATGATGTCACGCGTGGCAGCAGCCGTTGCCAGGGGGCGTGGCTTGTGCCACGCGCGTGGCACGAGACGTTGCCTAGGTTCTAATCCATCCGGCTTCTCTGAAATCAAAACCTAAAGGAGCACTGACACGAAAATTTTGTTACGTTTTTTCGATGCTATGGGTTCCTACCAGCCCACTAATCATATAATGGTACTTTAGGCGGTCGAACACAACGTAACTAAACATTTACAGCCTCGTTTATTCGTGTCACTTTTGGTTGCGACAAAACGAGCACCGGGGCAGTCGCCATGACAGGATGGCGCGCGTGACGTTACTGTTCTTGTCGCACCACTTCCGGTGTGGACGCGCGCCCGCGCAGTATGACGACAATTTCAAAACCGTGACGTGATGCACACCGCGGAGCAACACCTGCCAACCGCAGCCTGCACGTTAGCCACGTCACGGGAGACCTGTCGTTGGCAGTTCGGGCCAGGAGTAGATGGTGTCATTCTGATGCCGCTGTTAAAAGGGTATCCATCCTGAGCTTTCTCGGGCACGCAAAGGTTAAAATGAATTACAAATAGTGTAGCATGCTTAACCCGTTCTAGAGCATAGACAAAGCTGATGCCGCATTGTCATGGTCGGCAGGAGAGGGTGTGCTCTGTAAGACCAACCATCACTGCCAACGCCCAGCCGTGAAGATGACGGGCGATCTTCGTGAGCGCGTGCTCGTAGAGCCGGTCATCCGTGGTTCTCTGAATAAAAGAGCAAGAACAAGTTCTCCTCATTAAAAGCCTTTTACAGTTCTGGTGAACAGCAGTTACATAGTGGCAATATGTTACATTGAACGGTTACTGCTGAAACTTGGTGGGACATATCTTCATATACAAAGGAAGCATTTTACATAGTTATCTCAGCTATTAAATTTTGTGTCAGTACTCCAGTTTTGCGCGTAACACAAATAGCCCGGACTTGCAGTTCTTTTCTGGTTATTATAAAAAAGAATATCACGGACAAAAATGTAATAATGCCCCAAGACTCTTCTCCCCAGAGTATTTATCAACTGGAATACTAAACTTCTGACCATGTAGACACGCAATATTTTGAATGTGTTGTTGGAGTTCCGGAGGCTTCGAGGGCGCGTTAGAAAAGCAGTTTATTGCTTTCTGGATGGCTTACTGTGCATACTAGCTGTGCCATTGGCAGCTACAATATGGTAAGTATATACGCCTCGAGCTTCGCGATCGCTGCGCCGCCTGCCGCCGCTTCTCCGCGGCGTTGACGGGATTTGCGCTGCGTGGCTGATAGGGGCTCGTGCAGTGTTTTGTTTCTGTTTCGCTTCTTTTCGCCTTTCCGCGCCCTAAAAAATTTGTTACGGTGACGTCTATAGGCACAGAGTACGTTTAGGTCACTTAAAAAGCAGCTGTGTCTTCGTAGAGTACGCGATCGCCTGCAAGAGCAACCCGGGGACGCGGTGCTGCGCGCTTCGTCGCCGCTCTGCCGGGCGTCGGCGACGGTAGCAACATATCACCCCTGTAACCTCCAAAACATCAGGCATACATGAATTCTACTGTCACCTCGTTTAGACCTGATACTAGCACAATGAGAGGTTGGCTTCATTTTGTAGCGTGGACAACGAAGGCGGCTTCGTTTCGAATATATACGTCGCAGAAAAATGTGTTGCGGGGATGTGATTACCCAATCTGGGACAATAATTTATGCCTTTTATAAGAATTTAAACCATGCGAAAATGTAAAGTATATTCGAAGCGTGTGCGTCGTTATATATGTGCCCACACACGCCATATAGCAAAAACCAAGGAAAGGTAATGAAACCACAGAAAAATAAATCCTGTGCAAGTGCAGAAATTAGAAACATAATAGCTCTAACGGAAATGAAAAAAGAACAGTGCAGCTTCTGACATGCTAAAGACGCTCGTCGAAACTTAAGCCAGGTAGGGTTTACTTGACCAACTATACGGGAATGCAGTATTTCGCGAGACGTCGATGGGAGGGAGGGGGGCGGAGGGGGATGCTGTGTACAAATGCGGAGCGGAATCAAGCAATGAACGTTTTAGTAATCACGCACACACAAATCTCTCGTTCACTTTCCTTTTGTTTTTTTACTTCAACAAACAACTGATCGTATAGGCGGACGCATTTTTGGAAGTATACAGGGTAGGCTGTTCAACAATTGAAAGGTGTCGTTGAAAGAGTGTGGTATGTGATAAGGCCCTCTGGTTTCAGTTTCTGCTTTATGCTGCAGGCTCCCTGTGCCATATCACGATATTTCGAAGATGCATTAGTCGCGGACGCGGATTATATTCTAAGCCCGTCTCCGCGCTGCTCATAAATGTTTGCGGGCGCTCACCTCACGACAATATTTACGACTCTGTCGTGTGCTGATCCCCGAGTATAATTATGCATTGTCCATCGTACTTTTGTTGAATATTCCCGAAATTAACACAGACTGGCTGTAAATGGTGGTGATCAGTATCTGAGGTGTAATATTGGCAAACGTAACTGGCGTACGTGCTGTCAGGTATGAGTGCTCCGCTGATTATGTAAGCGCACAAAACCGATTTTAATCGTAGTGTATAGCCGTAGCATGAACATATGAGGAACCGGTGGTAACGGAGACACTGCTAGAAAATTCAGGTCAGTGTAACTACAATCGGCTTCATCATACGTCGGTTCCGCGACGCTGGCCTGTGACACACACCTGGCGCTTATACAGACCGAATATACCACACAAAATCTCGTCAGAAACATTTGCAGTGTCATAAACACACCCCATTTGCGAACAGAGTGACTGCTCCACAAAAACATGGATTTCAAACGTCCGCAAACGGTAAATCTCAGTCGTGAACGTGCCGCAAAAGCAGCGGCGGCACTGGGGAGCGGGACGCCGACTCCCGCGCCTGCTTTCGAAACTGGCCGCTAGGGGGATTTCAGTGGCGCCCCTACAGGCCGGGCTCGAGGCGTATAACAATAGGCAAACAATGAAAGTTTGCCGGCGAGCAACACAAGGAAGTCGAACTCCGAGACTGACCTAGAGGCGTCATTGTTCAGCGAGTCCAATGAAGCATGGTATAAATCAGACAAGAGCAAGACCGAAGACAAAGCTAGCTGCAATTTAGGCTTATCTTCTGCATGCGCTGCGCTTCTTTGAATTCTTTCTTGTTGACTTTCTCAGAATTAATATTTGTGGCCTTGGTTCAAACGCAAACATTCATAACTTCTGCGTGATACTGATTTGTATTAAAACTTGGCAAAATTTTTTCTCACATTATGGGGTGTGCAGCAAAACTCAACAAGTAAAATCGCGCCACAAAATTTGATATAGCTCCCTTTCTCACCAAGGCGCACTCATGGTATCTCAGTAATGTGTTTCGTTAATTTTGGTTCATTGCACGTGTTAAGGCCTACCCTATTTCATTACCAACCACTTTTATTGAGTGAACTTAAAATAGTGTTCGCATGAGAACAACTTTTAAAACAATACTAAAAAACATATAAAAGACATACGATATACTTTCTAAGGCTCTCATGGGCCTAAAAATGCTTGATGGTGCACACCAACAATGTGCGTTTATCTTTCCAAAAGTTTTGCACTATAGCTTAACCTAATACATTTAACTGAAAATGCGATGACCAGCGTCAGCCGTAAAATACACGCCAGAAAAGGGAAAGAAAATGGACATCTACAACAGATATTTTGCATTTAGTCTCGACTTTGTTCCCACTTTAGACTTCTTAGTAAGCTGAAAAGGCAAATATTTTGACCATATAGGCTTAGAGCTTCTTCAATCCTTCGGTAAAAGTATATTTGGTGCTCTTGATTGTGCATAATGCACGTGCTGCAGAAATGCCGGTAAATACTTTTTTGCAGTCATTCTATCTATTTACACTTCTGCATAATCGAGAGGTATGAGCTTTAGAACCTAGGAAAAATCGTCCTTAAAGCTTACTCGCCAAATTTAGCACTTAAGCATCGGAAAGCGGAATTTTCAAAGGGCAGATACGTTTAGCGTGTGTTCACTCGACCGACGTAACAAAGAAACTAGTATAAAGTTGTGCGCGAAGTCGAAACACTAAAAGGAAATAGCAACCTGTGCGCATATATACTCGGAATTTCTGTGAAACCCCTGCTGCCACGTCTTCATAATTCTCATTTTTCTTTGTTTAGGTGTTTATCTGTCTCTTATTTTGAAGGGGTTCAGAAGGCCAAATGCAACAGTATATTTCAATGGAGCCAGACGTTGGTCACCCACTCAACTGCATACCAGCCCTGAAAGACATTTTTTTTAACCAAAGAACAATACGAACAATTGAAAAACATTGAAATTTTACGCCACACGACGACAGCGGTGACGTGATACAGAATTACCCGGCCTCTTGGGTTCAAGAGCCCCAAAGTGCTTAATTGCGCACATCCCCACAGTGCGTTTAATTTTACTAAGCCCATCTCCCCTTTATGTTTAATTTACTGCAACGCACCTGCAGCTCAGTATGCAAAGTACTGACTGCGCTACTGAGCACAAACTTGCGGTTGGTGACTACGCAGGGTAACGTAGGAGATGCAAAAGCATCAGTGTGTCTACATTTGAGCACACGTTATAGATCATTGGGCGTCATCAATTAATCTATAGCCCTCCAACCATGCATGGCTGTCCGCAAAATACTCGCTGTATATTTTGTTCCGAAATTCCTGTTTTAACGCATCTTTAATATTTTCGTGATGGGTATCGGGATAATAGATACCGCTGTCGGATGGACAACTATACTTGAAACAAAGGAGCGAACGCCGATGCTGCTTGAATGCAATTATTTATTCTCAAAGCGGTGCCTTCACGTACGGCACATTTTGGCTCGATTGGACCTTCAGACTCGGTGTATCTTTCATCTCGTTGGACATTCAGGCTCGATTGGACCTATCGTCTCGTTGGACCTTTCGTCTCGTTGGACATTCAGGCTCGATTGGACCTTTCGTCTCATTGGACATTCAGGCTCTCTGATCACGTGACGAATTGGACCTTCCGACTCGTTGGACTTTTCTCCTGGTTGGACATTCAGGCCACAAGCGCACCCACTGCAGGTTCACGACGTTCAGCACGCGTTGAAGCGAGACTGGTGTGCAGTATAAGAGTTACGGATGCATTAAGGTGGCTTCATTAAACTCTAGCTATAAATAAAGCTTTCGTTTCATTATTTTCTTGAGCAACGTAAAGATATTGTGGAGTGACAAAGTAATTACGCCACCGCTAGGCTCCGTCGGTTCCGCTCACATCTGGCGCGTCCGACGAGGCAGAAGTGAGCGACGGCGACAACACCGTAACCAGTTTGATACCCAATAAGTTAGGCTTGTAGCGTCGCTTTAATTTTCTCTTTATTCGGTTACTTCTTAAAAATAGAATGCATTGAAAGGTCACAAGGCTTCTCACCTACCTCCAAGTTGGCATAGATGTCTTGCAAAAAAAAAATGAACGTTCGTGCGTTCCGAACCGATTTCTTAGTGCGTTGCCTTGTAGTCTGATCCCGCATGGTTAGAAAAAAAGAACTTGCGCTAATGAAACGTTGACGGCACATTTGAGTCGCAATTAATTGTTTGTTACTACAGTAGCCACAACAAAACTTCACGGAACCGCTGGCGCGTTGCTTTGTCTATTGGACTTTTTTTCATATTACCTTGCGCGACTGCAATGAGTGTGAAGTCCATTTTCGGTGAAATTCCGGACTGTTTTCTCAAGAACGAGCCAAGTAACTGCTACCGTAAATGGTGCAGTACGTTTCATTTTTTATAGCGAGTGTTTAACAGGCTGCAAGTTTAGGCTGAATATTTTCGCACGTTCATGCGTTAAGGATGGTGCTAGGTGCTGTATTTAGTAAGCAGCGTGCATTTACCATTGTAGTGAACGTTTTTTTACTTATTACAGGCGCAACAACGTAAAGGTATTTGCGTGGACAAGTGGCGGATGCAGCAGCAAGAACAAACCTTCCAAGCTGGACTATTCTACAATAGTGCTGTTGAACTACATACTGTGACCTTGGCAGGTCGGCCAATTACCGGGGAGGAGGGTCTTGTTTCCATTTACCTGAATGCTTCTGTTTTGTAGGCATCTCAAGCAGTTAAATGAAGTATGGATCGGTTCGCGCTTCATGAGCAGCACTTGTTTTATTTGTTCTCTACTATTGTGTTTGTGTCTAGAACAAGCTTCATTTATGTTCTTGCCACTGTTAAGCCATGTTTGCCGTAAATTTGATGTGCATAATAAAAAAGTCAGCAAAGAGAATGTTTTCTGCTGCTCAATTGTTTTTGGCAAGCGACGTATTTGCTTCGAAAAGTTGATGCAGTTGATTGTGCCTCGCGGTCCGATTTCTGATTTATGCATGCCATTGTGCAGGAAATTATTTAACGAGAGCTCATTAAATATATAATGCGCACTCCTTAAATAATTTCCTCTATAAAGCAGAAGTCGGGCCGCGAGGCAACTCATATAGGCGTTGGCCATAAGGACTGGCCACAAAGCCAAAAATGTGCATGAATATAGCGTGGCATTATCACGGCAACATATTTTGCCAAGTGTTGTCCAATATCGGCCTTTTAGAGCTTGGCCAATTGTTGGCTTGTCACCTTTCCGAAGCAGCAGCCAATAATGACGGCCGAGGTATTGCCAAGCTCGGACACATTGGCACTAATGACTTGCCATGCTTGGGCTTGGCAATTACTGCGTGGGCTGTTAACAAGACACGGGCCATACAAGGAAACAAGGCAAAGGCCCAAAAATAGGACAACCAATAAAAACGGAACACGGCAACAGCAAAGGCAAGCAAACCATACCTTTAACTGAAGCAATTATGTTAACCCCGCATAAAATTGTATCAATCTCCTACGCACTTAGGTTGGTCAAGAAAACAATGTACAGCAAAGCATTTGTGTAACATAATTTGTTTTTGCGTGTGGTATTGGCCAGTATTGCAAACACTTCGTACTCTGAGATGCAACTCATCGATTTAAAAGGCTATGGTATTTAAAGGAGTACTGACACGAAATTTCAAAGCTGAGATAACTATGTAAAATGCTTCCTTTTTATCAGGCGATATCTCCCACCAAGTTTCAACAGCAACCGTTCAGCGAAACATATTTAAAATCCATTTTATTCTTCGCCCGCACGAGAAAGCCCAGAGCGGGCCGACGTGACATCATCTGCTACGTGCCCCAAACTGCCGACGTCGGGGCTCCCGTGACGAAGCTGACGCGCTGGCTGTGGTTGGCACGCGCTGCTCGGGCGTGTGTACACGTCATGGTTTTGGGACTGACGTCATGCTGCCCGGGCCTGTGGGGACGGCGAAGACCTCGGCCGGTCTGGGCGCGCGCGTGCGCTCGCTCGCGCGCGCTTCCAGAGAGGCAGCGATACGGCAAGAATGGTGACGCCATGTCATACATGCTGTCATGGCGGCCGCTCGGCGTTTTTTTGTCGAAACCGAAACTGGCACGAATAAACGACGCCGTAAATGAATGTTTACGCTGCGCTCGACCGTCTAATCTGTCATTCTATGATTAGTGGGCTGGTAGGCACGCATAGCAGCGAAAAAAACGTAACATAAAAATTTCGTGTCAGTACTCCTTTAAGCGGTTTTGGCCAAACCTTTGTTACTTTCTATCATCATCATCAGCCTGATTGTGTTCACTGCACGGCTGCCTCCCCCAAAGATGTCCAGCCATGTCTCTCGAGTGCCAGCTGAGCCTACCCTCGCCCCCTAATTTTCGTACCTCATCCCTCCGAGTCCGCGGCCAACTCCTATTACGTTTAGTTTATTGGCAGCCACTCCTTCAAATCAATGGCACACCTGTTGTCCCTCGTGCGCATGATACAAGACAACCATCCGAAGCAGCATTGGCCGATAGCCAATCATTGGACGCCCCTTGGCTTCCCTTTGGCTTCCGATAGCTCGGCCAGACGCCGGCCTGTACGCAAAAGCCATTCCTGGACAACGAGCGCTATACGACCGGCCTTGAGGACACGCATTGGCCGGTGCGCAAAAAATCACACTGGACAGCGCGCTCATTCAGGCGTAATTTTTGGTCATAAAATTTTATGAAGAGTAGTAGCCTATATGTGACGCAGGTATTTATGAGTGCCTTTACGCACGTCTTGGCATTTTCTTGTTAGTTGAATGACCACTCAAGTTCACTCGAAATATTACTGAAGTTTGCGTGTTTTTGAATTTGTTTTCACGCGCAGCGCACAACAAAAAAAGTAGTTCCAAATCATTTTCACGCGTGTGTCAAGTAGCACATTTAAATAAAAAGTATTGGCAGGTGTAAATGCCGACAGCCTTGCCTGTTGTTGCATATTGTTGCATGAAGTCTCACTGTAGAGCACTCGTGTGCGTTATTTTGCGTGTATACATGCGCACCCGGCGCGCAAGCAGCACCACTCGAGGGCAGCACTGCGGTCGTTGCCCGCGGCGGTTCCCCAACATGACAGATTACGACGGTTAGAGCGCGGTGAACAGGCCAAAACGCAGCAAAAAGTAGTTACCTAAAGAGCCACAGCACCGTACCACGAAACAAAGCGTACTTAAACTAAAGTGCAGCTTATTCAAAACAGCGTGAGAGAGAGTGTTAAACGTTCAGTAGGAATTGGTCATTTGTGTGTCCTAACGCAACGGTGAACGTCGAACTATTTCAGCGTTGTGCCTTTGCGCGTTCTTTGAACCCACGGCGGGGCCGCTGGACGGGCGCGTTGCACCGACGGCTCCCTCTCTTTTGTGGCATTGAAACTGCGGTAGTACTCCTGTACGTGTCTGTGAGGTGCGTTTTGGTGTCGGTGGCTGTGTGGAGTATACCTGACTGGTGTAATAACATCGTTTTGCCTGCTACGGGCCGCCGCTGAAAACGTAAGTCACCATTTCATTTTTTCGCGGTGCGGGAGTGCTCGCGCTCGTTCCCGCCAAAACTTCAGCTGTCGTTTATAACTGGCGCTCGCGAGTGCTGCTTAGTGTTTGTTGGTTCTTGCGAAGAAAAAAAGTCGGTCACATACATGTGCTTCCAATTGTGTGACGCCAGTTCTAGCTATCCTTTTTCCGGCTTTGTGTTTTCCGAACAAGCAGCCGTGCTCCCACTGCAGGTTCACGACGTTCAGCATGCGTTGAAGCAAGACTCGTGTGCAGTATAAGAGTTGCGGAGGTATTAAGCTGGCTTAATTAAATCTCTACCTATTAATGAAGCCTTCGTTTTCATTATTTTCTTGAGCAACGTAAAGGTATTGCCGAGCGACAAAGTAATTACACTACCGCTGGCTTCTCCGTCGCTCCGTCGGTTCCGTTCGCGTCTTGCGCGTCTGACGGGGCAGAAGTGAAGCGAAGGCCACAACAAAATTTTCACAGAACCGCTGGCGTGTTGCTTTGTATATTGTACTTTTTATATTACCCTTGCGCGACTGCAATACGAGTGAAGCCCATTTTCGGTGAAATTCCGGACTGTTTTCTCAAGAACGAGCCAAGTAACTGCTACCGTAAAACGCAGTATTGAAAAATGAATAGTGGCAGTACGTTTTTATGTTTCATAGCGAGTGTTAACAAGCTAGAACTTTAGGCTGAATATTTTACAAGGTGACATGTGGTAAGGCTTGTATAGGTGCTGTATTTAGTAAGCAGCGTGAATTTAGCATTATAGTGAAGTATTTTTTTTTTACTTATTACAGGCGCTACGACGCACAGGTGTTTCCCGTGGACAAGTGGCGGGTGCAGCAGTGACAAGCTTTCAAGCTGGGCTATAGTGCTGTTCAACAACATATTGTGATCTTGGCACGTCGGCGAATTACCGGGAATGAGGGTCCTGTTTTCATTTACCTGAATGCTTCTGTTTTGTAGGCATCTCAAGCAGTTAAACGAATGATAATTGGTTCGCGCTTCATGAGCAGCGCTTTTTAAATTTTTTCTCGACTGTTGTGTTTGTGTTTGCTTTCATGTTTGTGTTCGTATTCTGCCACTGTTAAGGCCAGGTTCTCGTATATTTGATGTGCATAATAAAAAGCTACACAGAGAGACCCGGTGTGTTGTGTTGCTCAATTGTTTTTGGCAAGTCACTTATCTATAATTGCTTCGCAAAGTTGATGCAGTTTGCTTATTGTGCCTCGCGGTCCCATTCTGTTTTATCATGCCATTGTACAGGAAATTATTTAACGAGTGCGCATTAAATAAATAATGCGCACTCGTATAATAATTTCCTGTATACTGGCATGTATAAAGGAGAAATCGGGCCGCGAGGCAACTCATAAAATAAGCATTGGTCATAAGGACTGGCCACAAAGCCAAAAATGTGCATGAAAATAGCGTGGGGTCCACCCATATGCATTATCATGGCAAGATACTTTGCCAAGCGTTGTCCAATATTGGCCTTCCAGGGCTTGGCCAATTGTTGGCTTGTCACCTTTCCCAAACACCAGCCAATATTGGCGGCCGAGGTATTGCCAAGCTCGGACACATTGGCCACTGATGAATTGCCATGCTTGGGCTTGGCAATTTCTGCTGCTTGGGAATGCCCATTTTCGTGGCTTAATTTAAGCTTCTGTTTTCCACACCAGTTTGTTCCCTGATCCACACAGTGGTTATCTTATCCCTAAGTCTCAACCCTAGCAGTCTTCTGAACAGTAAGCTTCCTCTGTCACTAGAAAAAAATTCCCTCGCACTGCCCCGAGGGGGAGAGTGTGTAAGTGCGAATGCACGGTTGTTGATTGCGCGATTACGGTGGATATCGTGATCTTGGAGTGGAGAGGAGGCGCCCAACACCCGCAGTCACTGAGCGGAAAGAGGAGGAGGAGAGTAGCGCCCGCCGTTACAGCGAAGGCTACACGAGCGCCCTCACGCGTCGGAATGCGGAGCGCCCGCTACGCGAGCGAGAGCTCTCCCGCCCGAAGTGGAGAGGAGGCGCCCAACACCCGCAGTCACTGAGCGGAGAGAGGAGGAGGAGAGTAGCGCGCGCCCATCTCCCCCCGTTGATAGGGGAGACGAGGAGGAAGACGAGGAGCGCGCGCACCCGCAGCTGTTGCTATGCGGACAACGGCGGCGGACGATTCAGGCTCGCTTAAGAAGTGCATTCGCACTTAAAACTGGTATATAACCAATGCGTCCTTCAAGTAATGATGTCCGGGGCATGTATTTGTGGACTCCCTAGGCGACCTGAAAGGAAACAGATAGGGCTAATGGGCTGTAGAAAGAATGCTGGGGGCTTACTTTCTATATTGTCACGTAGCTAGAGATTACACGGCTGTCTTAAAGGAACAACAAGTTTATTGGAGCGAACTTGTGCTCCCCTAACTCAAAGAATACACGGGCGGCGAAACAGCAGTCAACAAAGTGACGTGCGAAAGCGAGCGTCGACGATTCCAATGCCGCGGCATCTGCTTTGCGGGAATTCATCACTCGGCGCGAGGGTTTTTCGAATAGTCGAGTTGTAAGATCAACGAAGAATATTCTACGTTGTTCACGTTAGTTCGGAACACTGTCGCTATCAGAAGAGATAACACATGCGGCACAGAAAGAACGGAACACGTGCCTCCCTTGCCACACAGGCAACACGGATAGCACAGACCGGCGCAGCCGGGCGGCGAAAGCAAAACACAAATAAACAAACCCAATGCATGGTTCGCGGCAATATCTTAGCACTAATAAACACAGCAATCAGTGAATAATTTTGAGTACAGACTGTTGTCAGAATAACGGTTATGTGGGGAAATAAAACAAATAACAATGCATTACATTATGCCGATTCGTTTCCTCTGTAAAGTACACAAATACATATTCTATGCTGATGCCAAGCCACAAGTAGGCCACTGTACGTGTACTGAAAAACGAAGCATTGTAAATTACCGTTTTCATTTCGAACAGAATTTACCCAGAACACCAATTCTACAGCTTAAGAAAGCTTCATTTGATGAGAGCTTATATAGTTAATAATGGACAGAATCTCATAAAAAATCACACCCACTTTTTCTGCTGAGCTTACAATTCCAATTTTCAGTTTCCGAAAACAAGGTGGACATTCAGATATTGGCTTGTCGTAGCAAGCCCTATGCGCCTTTTTATGTGTTTTATCTTGATTCCAAAAAGAACAACTGACTTTGATATATTGGTTTGCGCAGCAAGCAAATGTTATTTTTGGTTAGTTACCTCCTGGTTTCAAAGCCACAATCAACATTCAGGCAGTGGCTGGTGGCAGCAAGCAGTGTCTTATTTTGGTTACCTACAGCGGTGGAGCAGGGTAGATCGGTTCGGGAGCAGTGCTGAGAGCAGGCAAATGTGGCTTTTGTAGCAAGGTTGTAGTAGCCAAAAACGCCTTTTGGAGCAGATTTGGAGCACCCAGAAAGGCCGTTTTGCAGGGGGCTGGCACACGCTGCTGTGGCGGACCCCTGCCAATTAAGTTCAATTTATTTATAAACTATATATTAGTCATTGCACTTTGCAATAGAAGGTACTCCAAACCACGAAAGCAGTTCTATATCTGAAAATTTACAATAGGGGGAGTTATATCTACTTTCGGACCCGCCAAGTGCACCACGTTACATAACCGTTCAAGGGTAAACTTCTCGCGCACAGTCAAAGAGCCAAGATGCGCAAGAGAACTGTCGTTGCGGAGACAGAAAACGAGGAAACCATGAACGAAGAATCCGTTATGGAGGATAACGAAAGCAACAAGCTCACGGATTGGCATGCTTTCCGCAAGCAAAACGTTCGGACCGCCATTGACGACATCGAAGAATGGACAAGGGACATCACGGCGGCGGTGGAAAATGCGAGCACCGAGATTGACACAAGCGACTCCATTCCCACCATGGACCCGCACCTGGCTCATATGATAGAAGCGAGACAATCCCTTCAACGTCGATGGAAAAGGAATAGAACTAACAGAAATTTACGAAAGCGCATCGCCCGACTTGGACGTGAAATTGAGGCTTACAGTCAGCAACTCTGCCGACAACAATGGCACGCCATTTGTAAGGAGGCAGATGGGCAGCTTCACGCCAGTCGTACTTGGAAGCTCCTGCGTCACCTCCGAGACGAGACGCAGAGTAAATCTTTTCAACGCCACCGGCTAGGACAAATCCTGCACTCGGCAATCAAACATCGCGGAGAACAAGGGGTTCGAGACTACCTCAACAACAAATACCTGCCCAAGGCAGCGCAGTCCACACACCCGGGATATGCAGGAGCCGACAACCCCGAACTGGATGCGGACATAGAGGAAAGCGAGGTGCGTAGAGCCAGCCAAGAGCTTAACTGCAAATCCGCCGCCGGCGCTGATCGAGTACACAATAAGACGCTCCGCAACCTCAGCGACGAAGCCATCTCGGCACTCACAGACTATTACAACAGGTGCTGGCGCTCCGGGTACATACCAAAGCAATGGAGAACGGCACGTACAGTTCTAATTCCCAAACCGGGTAAGCCGCCTAGCATTGACAACCTCAGACCCATATCCCTCACGTCGTGTGTAGGGAAGGTTATGGAGCATATACTTAATAATAGGTGGCAGGCGCACATGGAGGAACACGACAAGTACCCACCTACCATGATTGGATTCAGAAGTAAACTAAGCACTCAAGACGCCATGCTCCTTATCCAGCGCGACCCACTGGACCGCCCGAGCAGCACGGATTGCCGGGCGATCTTAGGACTGGACGTCAAGAGCGCTTTTGACAATGTACTCCACTCCGCTATTTTGGCACAAGTCACAAGACTAGGGCTGGGAAAGCGCTCTTATGAATACATCCGAGCCTTTCTCACCGATAGAACAGCACAGCTCCACGTCGGACACCTCCAGCTAGAAGAGAGAAGATTGGGAAGTAGGGGAACACCACAGGGAGCGGTGATCTCCCCCTTTCTCTTTAATTTAGTTATGATTCCGGTAGCCGACAGCCTGGCCGACCTGCCCCACGTCCGGCATACCATCTACGCGGACGACGTGACGCTGTGGGTCGCGGGTGGTGCGACCGGACATATCCAAGACCGGTTACAGGAAGCCGTGCACCGGATAGAGGGATGCTTACAAGGAACAGGACTACAGTGTTCCCCCCAGAAATCAGAGTTGTTGACCCTGCCTCCACCAGGGCACTGGAGGAAAAGAGCTGAGGAAGAAGCAGCCAATATCGTCCTCCGAACAGGGGACAGTGGCATCATCCCTCACGTGTCTAGCATTCGAGTATTGGGCATGCACATCAACGCAGGCAAAGGAAACACGTTAGCGATTGACCGCCTCATCACGAAAATAGGCATCGCCACTCGTCTCAGTAAGCAAGTGGCTACGAAAAAGCAGGGCATGCGAGAGACCAGCTTGCTGCGATTGGTGCAATCCTTCGTCATAAGTCACGTCGCCTATGTCAGAGCTTTCCACAAATGGTTACAGCATGAAAAGGATAAAATCAATGCGGCCGTCCGTAAGGCGCACAGGGCGGTCCTGGGTCTCCTCCCTAGCACCAGCAACGAAGCCCTAGCACGGCTAGGCGTGCACAATACTTTAGAGGAAATCGGAGAGGCACAGCGCATAGCACAGCTCGTCCGCCTAAACGCCACGAAGGCGGGCAGAATAATACTCCAGAAAGCAGGGATGACCGCATCAAACGAGTTTCCCACTGAAGAAGATCAACCGAACGTGGAGAAAAGGCACATTGGCCGCTTGACCCGGCACTTGACCATACCGCCGCTCCCTCGCAACATGCACCCGGAGCATGACAGGGGGCGACGGGAAGCAAGGGCCAAATCACTGGCCCGAACGTATGAGGATGACGCCCAGGCATACTACGTTGACGCGGCCATGTACAAGAACAAGCCCCACACCTTCGCACTCTCTGTCATACGGGCCTGCGATGGCAAATGCGTCACAGCCGGTAGCGTATCCGCTTATACGGCAACGCAAGCAGAAGAGGCGGCTATCGCGCTGGCGCTAACTTGTGAGTTGGACAAGGCCATCACAGTATTGAGTGACTCACGCTCCGCCATTGTCGGCTACAGCAGAGGGATCATTGGGCGACCCGCCCATGGACTACTGCCCACAAATAGAATGACGCGGGCCCACATTAGGTGGTTCCCGGCGCACATGGAAACGACTCTGGGAAGGACGCCAAACCGCAACGAGGAAGCGGACAGAACTGCGCGCGAGCTCGCACACCGCGCAGTCACCTCGCCCCCTCTCTTGCGATCGGAAGGCAACGACGAGGAAAACGAACCGCACCCGGCATTGAGCTTCGGTGAAGTCCTTGCCTGGTATCGCGAACAACGCCGACAAGCACCGAAGCCTCATTCGCTTCTGAGTAGAAGTGAGGGAGTGTTTCTTCGGCAGCTGCAGACTGGTACAGCGCTCACGCCAGCTCTGGCGCGACACATCTGTCCGGACCTCTACCAGAGTGACGTGTGCTGTGTGTGTAGTGTGGTGCGCGCGGACCTGCCTCACATAATGTGGGGGTGTGACGAACACAAAGTGAGGGGTTACCCACCGGAACTACCACAACATGTCGTGCAAAATATGAACTCCCCGACTAGGGAGCTCCAACTCATGGTGATCCAGCAGCTGGAGACAGCTCTGGCCAGGCAGAAGCGCGGGCGGCTTCCCGATCACGTCAATGGTCGGACCCCCCAGCGCCGACGCCTCCGCCCGGACGCGGCCCCGTCTCCGGATCGGCTTTAACACCAACAGCCGACGGTGAGGGCGGAACCCTGTGTGGTGATCCCCCTCACCGATAGTGCAGGATAACCAATAAAAGTTCTTTCTCTCTCTCTCTCTCTCAAAGACGATCAGTAAACACGCCATCGTGTCCAGTAGACGGCAGTGTTACGCAAAGTCATGGTGGCATTCCATAGAACAAGGAGTTTGCTTGCATTATTTCTATTGAACAGTGGTTTTAGTGCTTGCGAACCAGAATGCAGCTTGTCTTCGCCCGTCACGGGGCTGCGAGAGCCTACGATTGTATGCCGCGGACTATGCAATGAGATGATGTTAGAAAATAATTGATGCTGGACCATCCTCCACATAAGCAAAGTTAACCACAAAGTTCAGACGAAAATGAGATATTACCTCACAACAAAGGCAAACTGAATTAACAAGTGGGGGTAAAGCACCGAAGACCCTGTTTTTTCCCTACATGCCACTATGCTTGTCAAATAGGGTCGACTAAATTATGCTTACCCATATTAAACTGCACCCGTCATTAGAATATTATTCTGTTTTCTCTGTGTTTGCAATGTGATACGAAAACATTTCCCGCACTTTTAATTATTTTCCATTGATTGTGGCACAGCGGCCGCCACCGGCCAAACAGAACCGTGCAAACACAAATAAGTCCAAAGGAAGGCGAAGAAGGCACGTAGTACCTGCTGCGCCTTACAGATAGGCAATAGCCAACTTCCATAGCCGCTCACAGCCTTGATGAAACCAAAACGTAACACTGAAACCGAAAACACAATGTTTCAGCCACGTTTTCGGGCACAGTGCATAACAAAGGTCGTATCTCGTCGCTCAATTGGGGCTCTGCGGCGCAGGACGGCACGGATAAACCATTTTGGCGCAGGATGGCACAGGTAAACAATTTTGGCGCTCAACGGCGGATACCGTATTTGCCGGTGTATAAGTTGCGGTTTTTTTTCTGAAATTTCCGTTGGTGTGTTTTATCCACTGGTGCGACTTATGTATAGGCCTCCTGCGTTGGAGTTTTGGCGACATGCAGCGCCCCTAGCGGCCGACGCCTCAGGGTAGTAGCATTGACGGACTCTGGTAGTACAAAAGCAGACGACCCTCGCCGCCCTGTATGTGTTTTCAATTACAAGCCAGAGTGAAAGTTGGTTGTAGTGCTTTGTGGCGTGTTTAAATGACTGCATACTGTATGAAATAGCCCTTAAAGTAGTTGAAGACGCTAAACAAAATAATATCCGCTAAAAGAAGCCGATTTGTCGGCTTTCTTTTGAGCGAGCTGTCGCGGTGGTCGCGGCGTGGGACAGTATCGCCAGGTCGGACGGTTTAACTGTTTGACGACCGGTACAGTTTTTTCTTATTGCGTGTGGTCGACAAAGGAAAGTTCACGAGTAGCATAAACAAGGAACGCTGCTCATCCTATATCCTGAGGTAACTGCAAAAGGTTGCTTCAGCGGGAGCATGCAAGCGAACGCAAGAATTGCGCAGCCGACTCAGCTGACACTGCTGGCCTGGCACCGCCTTTGTAACGAGTGGAAATTTTGTTTCGTATTTCGCAAACTAAATGATCCTTGCGTAACGTTTTACGCCGCACGATTTACGAACAGCAGGGTACACGTATACGTATACTAGCGAGTGGGTGGGGCAATAGCGCCAAATAAACAAATTAAGCGCTATTAAAGGACGCAAAACATGCACCAAATCACACGCCCGCTGCCTGCAGAGATGTGTACTTCTATAACATAACATAACACAGCCGCATACACGGCGCGGGGCCCCGGATATTTACATACTACGATCATCACTGACTGTTGGTTTTCTAGTGCAGGGGTCGTCGAATCTGAACGCCGACATGCCAGTTTTGACTTCAAATGGAGTTAGACAGCGAGACAAGAAGAGGGAATTGGCGTCCTCCAGTTGAATTGCCCCCCCCCCCCCCCATTTTCACACTTCGCCAGATTATTGCCAAATATTATTTGAAATTCGCTGAATTTTTTTCTCTTCGCATTCAAAACCCCCCTCCTTCCACCCGATTTGCCGTCCAGCCCTCCGCCGTGTCGGCGGCATGGAACTCGGCCGTTCCTGACCCTCATTATAGGCTACTAAGTACGAACTGGGAATGTATGCTGCAAGAGCGTAATTAAGTAAAGTGAGAGCAAACAAGGAAAGCGAGCGGCCTCTTATAGTTCGCCCGACCACTTTGTTTTACGGCCACTAATTTCGGAATCGCAAAACAGATTTCGACGCTTCTGACGGTCGCGGCATTTTGTCAGTGAGACACGCAACAAAACGGCAAGCTAACGCTGCGCCATGTATTCATAACGGCGACGCAAACGAGCACTGTTTAATGAAAGTGCACGCATAGCGTGCAGGTACGCAAAAGAGCGACGCACCGCAGCAATCGAGCCTGCGGTCCGCCGAACTCGCTGGCTTTTTAAGCGATCATCGCCGATAGCGTCACTCTTCTTTTTTGATCGGCTGGTTTTGAGAAGTCTTTGTCACCGTATTAGTTTAAACTAGAAATTTCACTTAGAATTTCACTTCGTACGACCATCGATCGGTGAACCTGCGAGTAGCAGACGCCGTCACGGTCCCGGCACTTTCGTCGGTGCTGTAAACGTGTTTAGCGCTGCAAAGCGTTTTCCCCTAATGCCAAGTTAATCGCTGAAATAGATCGGACGCTTCGGGGATGAGCTGGTGACCACGTCGCAAAATAATCGCGAGCGTCGAGCTCATTTTGCTTCTGTCAACACGGGATCCTATGGGACCCGCGCAGCTTGTTACTACCCGGAAGTACTGCCCGGAAGCCGCTTGCGCAGTGCCCCCTGGGCAGCGCAGGAGGCCTATGGAATAAATCCGGTTGGCGGCAGCCGCGCGTGGTCAGGGCACGTTGAGACACAGCTCTACGGTCTAAATGAATCCGAAGCCCACCCCTACAGCATTTCTCGCAGCCCATAAGTCGCTTCGGGACGTTAAACCAAAGAATTTGCAGCTTTTTCTAGTCAAAAACAATGATAATGGCCCGCGACAACCGCACGCCACTTTCGGCCACGCCCAGTAACCACAGTTCAGAATAAATTCAGAGTAACATTAAACTGGGTTGCAAAACCGAAATGCAGCTTATAAATTATTACAGAGAGTTCCTCTGAAGGAGGTAAACATGCTGCTAATTTTTAAAATGACAGCTTGCTGATAAGTTTAGATTTTCGGGCCGCTTCCGTTCGCATCACTTCCGTCCGCCATGACACCTTTGCTGCGAGAACCGGCGTATTCAGCATGGTATGGCCGATGGCAATGGTGAGGCGCCCGGTGTGTAAGCGCTCGGGCAGCCGCGTGCGCGGCCTCGTTACCTCTCAGACCCTGATGCCCCGGAGACCACACAATTTCTTTAGGTGCGGGGTCTACGAACCGCACCACTCGTTTTAAAATTCTGTAGGCCAAGGGTGGTACCGTGCCCGCTAAATAGCTTTCACAGGCTCGGCGAGAGTCCGTGATTATTGTCCTTGACTTCGGGTCCGAGGCGGCGAGCGCTATGGCAATCGCCTCGGCTTGCGTGGAGTTAGGAGCCCGGTAGGAGAGCCCATCGACTTGCTGGTCCCTGTGAATTACAGCGGCAGTAAAGAACCCTAGAGGCGACGGTGATGTGGCAGGACCGTCGCCTCTAGGGTTCTTCACTGCCGCTGTAATTCACAGGGACCAGCAAGTCGATGGGCTCTCCTACCGGGCTCCTAACTCCACGCAAGCCGAGGCGATTGCCATAGCGCTCGCCGCCTCGGACCCGAAGTCAAGGACAATAATCACGGACTCTCGCCGAGCCTGTGAAAGCTATTTAGCGGGCACGGTACCACCCTTGGCCTACAGAATTTTAAAACGAGTGGTGCGGTTCGTAGACCCCGCACCTAAAGAAATTGTGTGGTCTCCGGGGCATCAGGGTCTGAGAGGTAACGAGGCCGCGCACGCGGCTGCCCGAGCGCTTACACACCGGGCGCCTCACCCATGCTCTCCCGGCTCGGAGATTAGCAAACCACTTCTGCGGTTTAGAGAAATCGTAAAACATTACTACGATAACCGCCGGCTTTACCCAGCCGGCTTTACCCAGCCCCTGCAAAGGGTCTGAGCAAGAGCCGATGAGGTCGATGAGCGAATACTGCGGCGCCTGCAGACGAACACATTTATGTGCCCTGCAGTAGCAAAGCATTTCGACCCTAACCCTAAAACAGATGGGCGGTGTCTGCACTGTGGGGAGGTGTCCGACACCTTCCACATGGTGTGGGCATGCCAGCGCAACCCTGCGTTATCCCCCAACCCTTCCTTACCAGAGAGGCATGCATGGGAGGCAGCCCTGCTCAATTGCTCGGGGCTGGAGTCTCAAAGGGCTCTAGTTCGACGGGCGAGAGTGGCGGCCTTGACCAAATGGTCCTGGAATAGGGACTGCACCTGTGCGGAGGGCCACATGCCCTAACTCTCTTTTATTCTGATCAAAAAAGTTTCACTTCCTCCTCCTCCTCCTGCTGCGCTAATTTACGACAGCACGCAAGAAAAGCGCGATGTTCGCTGAGAGGTGGCCAAATGGGTCTTCGACTCTTAGACTCCGACTACAAAAACGCAGTTGTAGCCGGGTTCGGAGAGGAAAGGCCGGAGTAATGGGTCCGCTTCGTGGGACGATTTGTTGGCGAAGACAGTTGTCAAGCCGTCGGTTGATGACAGCGATGCGCCGGAGTAATCCTGGAACACCCACTTGTTGGCGAAGACATCAATGAGTCGGCTGACAGTTTATTGCGCCGGCGGAACAAAAAGTTGCTTGAATTGATATTTGTTGGCTATTGCCGTAAAGACTTCGATGGTTTTGCCTAAATCGTGTGTAAGTACATGCCAATAAAAACCATTTTTGAAAACCATTTTTGAGAAGTTAGACTTTTTGGACGGTATATGCACGTGTCTAGCCATCTTTACCGGGGGATGCGTTCATAGGCGGCAGCCGCCACAACCGCCCAGGCAGCACGAGCATATGCGGCCAATCTTTGCCCAAAGACCATTGGCCAGCCCTTTTGCTCCCGGCCAATCTTGAGCCAGTGTTTGGCCCTTAGTCCAAAATGGTCCTTGGCCGTGTAAGGCTGGAGCTTGGCTGTCCTTCATTGGCCAATCTGCTTTGGCCGCTAATACCATTGGCTGACCGACCATTGGCCGAATACGTATGGCCTACTATTGGCCAAGCATATATGGCCTACCATTGGCCAAGCATGTGTGGCCTACCATTGGCCAATTATGTATGGTCAACCATTTGCCAGATTCAGGTTATTCTATGCAGGCCAGAGGAAGCCCGCACAAGGCTGCTGCCATGCATTCCCTACAGCAGGCCGTTAACCTTGGCCCTGTTAATAGCACAAATGTTAGATAAATGAAACACAAACCAAAGTCAGTTTTATGTATTTATTTGTCCTTACGCAATGCATGCAATTTCTATTTGTTGGCTTTCAGGGCACCTAGATGGCATTCGCAAAGTATATTTATCAATTTCTTCATAATCAGCATCATTCAGGGTCGTGCTTGTTTATATTGCCTTTCTATCTGTCTTCGTCTTTCCTTGCGATGTTTTCCCGTGAATTCTTCATAATGGCTGCCCCAATTTCCTTATCGGCTTCTTGGTCTGGCTTTGATGGCCCTGGAAATGAAAAATAAAATAATTATGAAACAAACAAATGAAATCAAAGCAATAAGCAGACCTGCCAACTCCCCTAGACTGTTCGGGCGCCCTTGAATTTCAACCAAATCACCATTGTACGAATGGTATCTCGAATTTACCGAAAAGTGGCCGCCACAGCACAGAGGTTTTTTTTTAAATGATGCGTGCACGTTGATTTGAAAAAAAAAAGAAGTGGCCACCACAGCACAGAGGTTGTTTTTTTAATATGCGTGCACGTTAGTTTTTGCTGCTGTGACAGTTACGGTGCTGCGAATAAGTACTCACCACCTTACATATAGAACATTGTAACCATAATGTAGAGTACCACTAAGTGCAACTAGGTGCTGCTCGAATGGTGTTTATGGTTTAGAAAAGCTGCCAACTGAACGCGCTCACCACAGTACTCCCTAAAAGTGTTAAAATAGGTACAACGGCTGGGTCTATCTGTTGTAGCTAACGTTGAACGCATAATATCGGCAGGAAGCACTGATGCAAGTCAGGTGGGGAGTGTGGGCAAACATGTGCTATAATGGCAGTGCCGATTGAGGCGGCCGTGTGTGCGTAAATGTGTGCTTTACTTATGGTGAAGAGTCACTCAACCGGACAATGTCTTCAGCACATGCATTCTGAGAAGTTTTGAAAGCATGCGAAGCCCGCAATTGCTACCGTAAATGTTCGAGCAAGTGCTCCCCTGCACGCAAGTCGAGATCACCGGCAAAGTTGGGAGGGAACGCTATGTCAAAACACCAAAATTCAAGATGACAGCAATGATCCCTCACCAGGAAAAAAATACAGGATGCACGTGCACCTAACATTTCACCAATGTTAGTCATCACTTTCAAAACCACCGAGACAGTTTCACCGAGTCAGTTTCAAAGACAAATTCGCAGAATTCCGCTTGAAGTCCGCCCCAGTATCCTCATGCCCTGACAGTAAACCATGCAGGCTGCCTTCCTCCGAACCATCCAGTGCATTCCTTATGCCACAGCCACCAAAGGACCGTAGAAGAGCATCTTCGGGTACAACGGCCCATGCCTCGGCAACAAATTCAAGCACATGATTCCACCAAAATAAACCGACACCACCAAAGGAAAAATGACAAATCGCGCGCAGTTATCGGGCTATCAGGCTGCTAACCACGATTGAATTGGATTATGGACTGGCTGTGGTACACCAATGTTGCCGGGGTGTGGTGGATTTCAAGGTGTGGACAGTGGGGAGTGAAAGGGGAAGGGCCCTATCCTAGAAGAGTGCAGAAATTTGAAATTAGCAGTAAATTTAGGGGGGCCCTTGCACGGGTGGGGGAGCTGCTGAATTTTTCGGTAAGTACCTCCACAAATAAAGACATTTCGCGCTCTCCGCAACAAGAACCAGGAGTAGAGTTTCTCATGATGAAAGAACAAATCAGCTTAAAATAAACACCCTTACCCCTTTCTGATGTCAGTTTCCAGTGTTGGTAATTTCTGAAATGCTAAACTAAAAATATAACCTACCCCCAATCACTGCGGACTCCCCAATTTTCATGTTGCTAAGTTGGCAGGTCTAAATAAGCACAGCCTTAGCAGTCGCACTGTATTGTGCATGGAGTTTTTCTTGAAATTCGCCCCCTCCTTGCTGCAACTTCACAATGTTGCTGTAGCTGTAACAAAACCACAAGCATTATATAAGAAACAATCACAAAAAATAATGGCGTGCTGTCTCTGGTTCTATTAAATGTGGAAAACTATGCCAGCAAAGGTTTAGCTGTGAAAGTTTGATTGTAGGGTTTAACGGGCAAACGCAATGCAGGGGATGAGGCACACCGTATTTGAAGGCTCCAAATTAATTTTGACCCCCTGATGATCTTTAACGTGCACCGAAATCTCGTACACACGGGTGCTTTTGCTTTTAGCCTCCATCGAAAATGTGGCCACCACGGCCAGGAATTCAACCCGTGTCCTTTTGCTCAGCAGCACAACGCCTTAGCCGCTGAGCCACCACAGCGGGTTAGCAGTGAAAGGTTGGCCTGAAGCTAACCTGACTATAGAAAATACTTGAAAGAGCTTTCCTTCAAACCAACCTGCGAACAACTTTCCTCTTAACCCATGAGCATAACAAATAGTATGGCGACGTTCGTACGGATAGCTATAAATGCACCTTTATAAATGCATGCTTTCTAGGTGCCTCCTGTTCTAAATGAAATCTGTTAAACGAAATGAAATGCAGATAGTTGCACGAAAGACCTGCCGCGGTGGCGCAGTGGCTAAGGCGTTGCGCTGCTGAGCACGAGGGTGCGGGTTCGATTTCCGGCAACGGCGGCCGCTTTTTTGATGGAGGCGAAAAGCGAGAACGCCCGTGTGTACGAGATTTCGGCGCACGTTAAAGATCCCCAAATGGTCAAAATTAATCGGGAACCCTCCACTATGGCAGGCCTCATCGTCTGCGTTGCATCGGCGCGTTAAACCCCGCAATCAATCATTGTTGCATGAAAGAAGAATTGGGTTACAACACACCGAAGGTGACTGCTATAGATGCCTTGCTATAGACCCAGCCAGCAAAAATAAACTAAACATACCTCATGGATGCTTGCAATGTGAACAGTGGAGCATGATACACGCAGGCATTCTTGCACAGCCTAACATAATGTGTACCTAACTAAGCTAAAATAGCTGAAAGTGCCACAGAACACACAAGAATGCAATACTGGCAATTGAAAGTTAGCAGGGTAGACTTAAGGTGTACCTTTTCAAACGGTTCAAGGCAGCCTGTTCTTGCAGAAAACTGGCGTGTGTATAGGGCCGTCGGTAGACGCTGTATGCAGCCTCTTGCTCTTCACTAGCCTAGACAAAGGTTTGCAGACAGGCATGAAATGCCCATGCCTGTCTTTAAACATACACTGAGGGCCTGTTTACACAATCATCACGATATCTGTGAATTTCTGCTGCCCCCAACTGTTTACCATGCCTGCCAATAATCGAACACCTATCAAAAAGTGTGGCGCGGCCGGAACCACAGCAACGTACAGCAAGATGGCTCCACGCTGCCATTAAAAAGTTTTTCTGGTGCTTCTTGAGTTGGGCGTTGAGGCATCTGCCTGTGTGCGCAACATAGTGTTTGCCACAAGACGGTGTAGAGTACACCACTCTGTATGCACACAGCACGAAGGGGTGGCAGTGCTTTGTTTCGCAATCGGCAGCCTTTTTAGGGTGACTACTGACGTCTCTGCATAGGTGTGCTATCTTTTCAGGTTCTTAGACATCTGATGTATACATGGCTCGACTATGGTTGTTGTTCTGTTGCGAAGTGTCTGTTCCTTATATTCCTTAAATTCCGCCATAGCTGACATTATGTGTGACAGGTACCCTGAAAAAAAATACAGCTACTCTGTGCTTTCAAGTTTCAAACTTGCGGTGCACCGAAAGCAGAACCTGTGTAGTGTTTCGAAAGCATGCCCTCACCAGAGCCCTCTTTAGAAGCTTTGATGGTGCTGAGTCATATGGCAGCAACGGCTTTTCCATGCGTGGTTCATTTGACCAGCATACATGTCCCAGCACAAAAGTTGGCTTCAAACTTAGGTACCTGATGCACGATTCTTTTGGCACCTGACACGTTAAAACCTGCCTCATTGCTACTTTAGAGCAGTAAAAGGTAGTCATCCACATACCTAAATATTTCAGCCACTTCAGGGCCCGATAGCTGTTTATGCAAAACTTTGTCTAGGCTAGCCGAGAACAAAAACTGAGTACGACATCTACCAACGACCCTATACACATGCCAGTTTTCTACAAGAACAGGCTTACTTCACTGTTTGAAAAGGTAGACCTTAAGTAAACGTCTAGCAACTCCCAAAAAACGGCATTTGAAATAGCCGCATCATTTTGAAAGGAAACAGCACAACAGCTGGTCATAAGGTAGGGAGTAAGGGAGCAATAACAATCCTTCACATCATACTAACATAGGTATTTGCTCTCACTAGTTCTTTTGAAAAAGCCAATACCTTGTTCAGAGTAAAAATTTTGATTTCCCCTCCAGCCAAGTTGTGCTTTCAGAAACAATGACATGCAGTGAACAGACTACCTTATGTGTCTTCGCACTGAAAAATATTCCAAGCTTAAGCTCTCCTTGATCTTACTGATTGATGTAGTCAATCGAGATTTAACCTCTTGCAAAGTCTTTTTGTTTCTGCCATTACCTCTCGAAAGTTAATGTCGCCTCTACATTAAAAGCTTGAACCTAGAGCATTGCTTGCCATTTCCTTCAGTAACTCATTCTGTAGAACTAGGAAGGCCCCCTACTCGTCAGTGACTCGCTCCTAAGATATAACACAACTGCACTTACAGGAATTGTTTAGGCAACCCGTTAGCAAGTCCCCAATATGTCCCCTCCTTCTGAGGCACACCTGTCAGATTCTGTTACAGCATATAGTGTTGCACTGTTTTTTAGAATGCCTAGTTGCTTGGCTGTTGACTTTTTCAGCTCCATGATAAACTTAGGGCCACGTCCAAGAAAGTCAGTTAAGGCGTCAGGAAGAGTGACATCTCCGATGGTGTGACTGGGTTCTGGCTCTTGGGATCACATCTTGGCATTGACATCATCGAACACCTCCTTGGCTGTGGCCTTAAGTTACCCGAGGAGCCGACAAGGTCAAGGACCAAGCTACTAGGCATTGTGAGGAACGTTGCAAGACTGCTGCAAACCGGTTGCCAAGAAAGTTCCTGTAAGTGCAGCTGTGCCATTTCTCAGGAGCGACGCACATGTGTTGTTACCCACTGAAAAAAGGAGTTTCCCTAGTTCTACAGAATGAGTTACTGAAGGAAAAGAGCAAGTGATGCCTCAGGTTCAGGCTTTGAGCGTAGAGGCGACATTAATTTAAAAAAAGGTAAAGGCAGAAGCAAAAAGACTCTGTAAGAAATAAATTGAATCTCGATTGGCTACATAGATCACCAAAATCAAAGAAATGCTTAAAAACTCCGAAATATTTTTCAGTGTGAAGACACATAAGGTAGTCTGTACAGTGCACATCATTGTTTCTGAAAGCGCAACTTAGCAAGAGAAGATATCAAAATTTTTGTAGGTGAAGGTAAATCTTTTGGAAGTAGATGACCGTTTTGTAGGGCAAATTTAAGGTATCAGCTTTTTGGGAAAAAACTAGCAAGAACAAATACTTGGTGTGTTCGTTTGATGCGAACGGTTATTAGTATTATTCCCTGCCTCATAATCTGCTGTGCTGTATTGAGGAAAGCATTCATGGTTATGGCGCTCTTTCCTTTAAAAATGACGCAAGCATTTGAAATAGCGTGTTTTTGGAGTTGATACACTTTAACTTAAGGTCTACTTTTTCAAACGGTTCAAGGCAGCCTCTCCTCTTGCTGAAAACTGGCGTGTGTATAGGGCCATAGGTAGACGCTGTACTCAGCCTCTTGCTCTTCACTAGCCTAGACAAAGTTTTGCAGAAACTGCTATGGGGCACTGAAGTGGCCAAAATATTTACTTATGCGGAAGACTACCTTGTAATGCTCAGCAGTAACAATGAGGCAGGTTTTTAAAGCAGTACACATGGAGGGGCTCAAAGTGTTTGAGGAATGTTCGGCCCCACTGGTTTTAACGTGTGAGGTGCCAGAAGAATCGTGCATCAGGTATCTAACTTTGAAGACAGCCTTTGTGCCTGGAAATGTATGCTGGTCACATGAACCACACAAGGAAAAGCCGTTGCTGCCGTGACTCAGCGCCCTCAAAGCCTGTAAAAAGGGCTCTGGTGAGGGCATGCTTTCAAAACACTGCATGAGTTCTGCTTTCACTGCACCGCCTCAAGTTTGAAACTTGAGAACACAGAGTGGCTATTTCTTTTCAGTGTACCTGTTGCATATGCCATCAGCCGTGGCGGAATGTGTGCTCTGAGTTAAAACAGCTACTAAGGAAGTTGAGGAATAGAAGCCTCCCAACGAAACAAGAACTGTGGTTGTGCCATATGCATCCGCTGATGAATAACCTGAAAATATTACACACCAGCGTGATGTCAAAAAGGTCTTTTCAGCCCCTAGGCTAGGCAGAGCGGTGAATGAAGGCCCTAAGAAGCTTCCAAATATGAAACAAAGCACTGCCACCCCTTCGTGCCATGTGCACATGGGGTGATGAACTCTGCACCACTGTTTTGCGGCAAACACTACATTGGGCAAACGGGCAGATGCCTTAACATCCAACTCAAAGAGCACCTGAAGAATTTGTTAACAGCAGTATGGCTGTACATTGCTGTGGTTGTGGCTGCAGTCCACATTTTGAGATGTGCTCAGTTATCGGCAGCCATGGCAACCAATCAGTTCAACAAGCCTTGGACGCAACAGAAATTGAGACTTGGCGATGAATGTGTGAGCAGGCCCTCGCCCTCCCTTTCAAAAAGGAAGTGCGTTTTTTGCAGCTTAACTCTTCTAGCGTTCAATTGGTCGTGTTGCATTGTAGTATTTTTTTAGGGACTTCTGCTACATGATCATTGTAGATGTTATCGTAGGCTATAAAAGAATGCTTGCATGTTTCACACAACCCTGTTTGGAAATTTGTTTTTTTCCTTCAAACAGCAGTCCTCCTAAGTGCTGCTGTTCACATTGAGTAGAATCATCTGTGACCAATTTTTTTTGGTTGCTGGATGTAAGCCATAAAAAGGCACTGTGTTTAGCTGAAAGTTTTAATTGCAAGCTCAGCACTTTGCCTGTTTGCTACCTCCTCTGTGGCATTATTTTGCACCAGTTATCCCTTTAATGATGCACCAACTCACCCAATCTTCCATTTTAACAAGCAAATTGTTTTGTGTTACATAAACCGAACAGCTTGTTTAGAGAAAATGGCACATAAAAAGGAAGAAAACTCAGACAACATGAAATGCTGACTGCCAACGAAAAGTTGAGCGCAGAATAATTGTATAAATGCACGCATCCTAGGTAAACCAGTAATGCCTAAAAAAATGTGAAAACCAGGGATTCAGGGTTTAGATATATATTGTGCCTTTCCAATAATGGTAACTACAGCGATGAGACACATGCTTTTTCTCTAGGTGAATGACTAACACTAAATAATCTCTTGTGCACATGACCTTGGTATAGTTTTAAGAATGACAGTTTCATCATAAGTTGGCAACCACACATCCTATGTAACCTGGTAATGCCGAAAACAAAAAGTGAAAACCAGGGATTCAGGGTTTAGATACATGTGCCCTTCCAATAAAGGTAACAATAGTGATCGGACAAATTCTTTCCCTTTAGGTGAACAACAAAAACCAAAGGAATCTCTTCTGCACATCACCTCGGTATAGTCCTAGAATGACAATTTCGTCACAACTCGGCAAGCCGTTGCCGCCTATTAAACAAGCAACGAGAGGTTACTATTGCCAAATTACAAGCAATACACACGTTCTCTAAACGATCATTGATTCACAGTGCCGTTTTGGCTGATGTAGTACCAGCTATACCACTATTTTATTTCGCACACAGCACCGACATTGCGTTTATGGCAACGCCTCTTGTACTTGCTGCAAATGAGGGTCGTTTCGAGTCATCATAATGTGGTGCAAGCCTTAAAACACAGTTGCTGCAGAGAAAACCAGACACTCACCAACATGACCAGCAAGCTTTTTAATCCCTGCTAGACCTCATGAGCATAAGAATAATTGGGGTTCCGTGATGGAGTTTATTGGGTTGGTGTTTGCTACGTAGGCTCTTGTGCATCTCAGAGTGGTACTGCTGCGAGATTATAGAGCTCACCTTTTGGATAAGCAGCTGAACCTAACCTCTGATTTTGATTTAAACGTTTTTCCAATTATGTGGGCCCATGAGATTACATTCAGTTCTGTACCCCAATGGTCTACTCCACAATCTCAAAGAAGTGCTGCTCTTTCAGGCACCAAATAGTTTATCGAGCAATTAACAGACCAAAGAGCCCCCATGTGAAACCACAATTATTTCATATGCTCACCTCACAAGTCTCGCTTAGGGATGACTGGCTGCTCATGTTGGCGTGTCTGGTTTTTTGTGCACCGGATAAGCTTGTGGGAATGTGCTTGACTGGGAGTGACCGAGGCAGCAAAGTTATGTGCAGCAAAAAACGCACATGGCTGGCTTACATGGAATGTAGTGTTGTGTAGAGAATAAAATTTTTCTACAGGTGGCCTTACATGGCAAAACAACATGGCGCATTAGTGGCCATTAGAGAACATACGTGCTGTTTAAAATCTGGTCCAGGCAGTTGCATCACAACGCAGGAATTGCTTGCTGGCTTTTGACAACCTGTCATTTATTATAACGACGCGGTCAACGGGCACAGCAGATTTTTTAGGATTTTATTCATTCATGGAAAATGCAAGGAACATGCCAGATTGCCATCCTTCCATTTATAAAAAAAATTTTGCGTACACTAGTGCCAAACATTTTAGGCCATGCCAAAGGTCATCAGGGCCAGAGAGAATTTAAAGCAAAAGCTTCACGCTCACCTGCAACCACATTGCATTATGAAAAGAGAAAAAGGTGCTTTCGTTAGATTTCTGGCACACAATTTCTAAGCCTTGCTTGAAGGGGAAGCTATATTTTGAATTTTTGTGCAGTTGGTGCACTTTGGCAGAGCTTAGAAAAATTTGGCAAACACTATTTAAACCTTTACTCTTGTGTAATTCCTCCCGTCATGTTTTTTCTTCTTTTGTCGTCATTTTCCTAAGCAAACTAAAAGTTGGCATTCAGTGCTAGGTGGTGTCTCGTCTTTCTTGATTCTGTTTGTGAACTGTTTTCTCTTTGGGATCATACACAAAATGGCCAGTTAACCTGCTTTACAGAGCAAAAAGAAAATTTGGGCCAGTTGGTTTGGAATCATAATAAACAGAGCAGGGAACGATTCGAAGAGCAGAAAGACACGGGACGAGCGATGACTAACAACTGAATATTTAGGACAGAAAAAGAAAAAATACACAGAGATGCGTGTGCACCATAAGCCCATTACAAAACAGAAAAATGGAAAGTAAGCATTATCATGTTGTCTCCAATAAATTGACCTCACAATCAAGCAGTGCAAGTAATGGTGCACTTACGCGTGCGTCAAGATGTGTACGGATTCCAAAAGCTTCAGCAATTTCTCTTCTGCTAGAATCACTGTGCAGAAAATTGACGGTGGTGCGACCAAATTCGAGACTGCAGCCACACGTAGAGCAATGGGCCGACAAATGTGTGCAAGGCACTCCTTTTAATGAGCTTTCGTGCTGGCGCAGACGAACATTGAGGCAGCACCCCGTCTGCCCCACATACACCTTGCCACATGACAGCACATGGAGTACACCACACTGATTTTACACGGAACTGGTTGCGGTGTTTTACGGTACACATGCAAACCCGACCCTCCAGATTGTTGTCAATAGACCCTTTCCAAAAAGGCAGGCAACACTGCCAGTTAACGCAACGACAACATTATAAAAGAAGCACCACGCTAGAATGCCGTTGCGATTGTGTGTTTTCGAATAAACACAATTAGAACTATACGACAGAACGAGTATGCAGCGGTAAGGCTATTCGTTGTTAGTACCAAATCCTGCGTTCTTTTGCTGCTGTTCGTCCTTGCAGACGATGGTGTTACACGCTGAAACTGTCGGGTCTCGTAGGGTCTGTCAGTCGACTACCTCGTCGAATTAAAGTACAGAATATGCTGCTTTTCAAACAAACCAGGAACAGCAAGGTTATTATCCCCTCATTTACGGGAAAAGAAACTTTACTAGAAGCACATGCCATTATTACGATGCGGCGGGCGGTAGCTGCTCTGCATTTGGTGCCTAGCCTGTTTACGCTTCCTTCATGATGGCAAAGCTCAGTGTTGCCAGATCGGCCTACTGCTCCTCCGCTAGCACTCGGGCCATTTTGCAAAGGGTGTATTCTAGCACAAAGGTTTTGCAGCTTGTTCCTGGCCAGGGAAGTTGACATCAACATTATATTTGCAATCTTTTTAATGCGATGAGATATGCCATGGAGGTACAGTATGACCGCCAGCCTCTTACGCTTCCCATAATTTTCTCTGTGGGGCTGATTCTCACGGAAAAACCTGTAGAAAACTTTTTGTGAGGATGAAACAAGGTTGGAACAGGTTAAGCGCCAGGCACAACTGGAGGAAAGAAAACAGACAGGAAAGGGGCGCACTAACAACTGAGTTTTATTCATTCCGAAAGCGATTATAAAGGCACGAAAAACACTATGTGATACAAGTTGCACCACGTGTGAAAACGATTACAGCTGCCGCACTCGCCTAAATAATCATACAGATAATCCATCCACCTCGCTCGAAAGAAGGTCAACTGAAGGCTTGCTGACACATCGGTCCCCCATCTTTTTTATGACGTAGCCTCGAACACTTCCCGTTCTTTTTTTTTTGCGATATGAATGCAGCACTCAGGTCCTCTCAAACGCTGGTTCGCAGCCCCTTGGCTCGCAGTCAGTCTTACAGTGAAAAGCCAGATTGCTTCCTGTTCCCGTCTTCAGCGTCACCCCATCTGTCCTACGTGTAAACGGCCGCACTTCAAGGGGATCTATATATATATATACTACGTTTTTTGGACACTCAACAAACACAGTGGCATGCTTCTTGTTGCAGACAGGAGGCCTAGGTCCGCATCGGTTAACTAAGCGGCACATAGTTCCGAGTTTGTTGGGAGTGCTGAAGACCACGCGCACACTGGCATGCTCCGCATTTTTCTTTACGCGATGCGATATCCCATGTATGTATGGGATGACGGAAATCTTCTTCCTTTGCTTCTGTCCAATGTCCGACTGGCTGGCTCCTTGGTGCTGCTCATTTAAAAGCTTTCCCACCAAGCCGCAAAGCAAATGAGCAGCAGGAAGGAGCCAGCCAGTCGAACATCGGACAGAAGCAAAGGCAGAAGATTGCCATCATCCCATACATACCTACACGGGATATCGCATCGTGTAAAGAAAAATGCGGAGCATGCCGGTGTGCGCGTGGTCTTCAGCGCTCCCAACAAACTCGGAACTATGTGCCGCATAGTTAACCGATGCGGACCTAGGCCTCCTGTCTGCAGCAAGAAGCATGCCACTGCGTTTGTGGAGTGTTCAAGAAACGTAGTGTATCAAATCCTCTTTAAGTGCGGCCGTGTATACGTAGGACAGACGGGGCGCTGCCTCAACGACCGGTTGCGTGAACATGCGGCGACGCTGAAGACGGGAACAGGAAGCAATCTGGCTCTTCACTGTAAGGCTGACTGCAAGCCAAGGGGCTGCGTTCGAGAGGACACGAGTGCTGCATTCATATCGCAAAAAAGAACGGGAAGTGTTCGAGGCCTACGTCATAAAAAAGATGGGGGACCGATGTGTCAGCAAGCCTTCAGTTGACCTTTCAAGCAAGGTGGATTATCGGGATGATTAGTTAGGCGAGTGCGGCAGCTGTAATTGTTTTCACACGAGGTGCAATTAGTATCACATGGTGTTTTCCGTGCCTTTATAATCGCTTTCGGAACGAATAAAGCTCAGTTGTTAGTGCGCCCCTTTCCAGTCTGTTTTCCTTCCTCCAGTTGTGCCTGGCGCTTAACCTGCTCCCACGATGAAGTACCAACTAGCTCGCATCGACACATTAATTCAGTTCAATGAAACAAGGGCGCTACTGGAAAATCCTGCATTTTTGAGACATTCAACTTGACATTCCAACCTGGAAGCCATCTTGTGCTTGGATATTGCAGAAAAAGGTATGTTGACTGCAATGCCTGACTACCATTTTTGAATGACCGGAAGTAAAACTGACCAAAAGAAAAACTAAAAAAAAAAATCCGTAAACATCGTGACGCGTGCGTAAGTGCGCCGTCACTTGTGCTGCTTGACTGTGAAGTCACTTTTTTGGAGACAACATAATCATACCTACTTTCCACTTTCTTTCCATTTTTATTTTTCGTAATGTGCATATGGCGCGCATGCATCTGTGTATATTCTGTTTTTCCGTCCTAATAAATATTCAGTTGTTAGTCAGCGCTGGTCCCGTGTCTTTCTGCTCTTCGTCTCATTCCCTGCGCTGTTTATCATGATATCTGAGATATTTTACAACACAAGAAAACTGCTGGACCTTCTTGAGTCATTTGTTTTGCCTCGTGATGCACATTACTTGTAATAAAACTGCGTTGCTTTGTGCAAGAATGCAAGGGCCAGGAAATTTTTGCACCATCCCTACCAGTCCAAACGCAAACCCATACGTTGCGAAAATGACAACGGCACAATATTTTGAAAAGGTTACCTTGAAATACCTGCTGAACTTGGCGGCCCATTTCGCCCTTTTTCTGTACTGCTGACTCGCCCTCACGCCTCGGACTCACCCATGGTCCTGCAAGTGAAAATTGAAAGGCATTACAGTATTGCCCCACCATGCTAATGTCAACAACCCCCTTGCTCAAGGAATCAACCAAAATAAAAAACCAAGCACATCACTAACACTACTCCAATGTCATGCCTACAAATCAGCGCATAATAAAATTTGTAAACTTCATGATGAGCAGGAGGAATGTGGTAGTTCAGCACTTGCTTTGTTCTGTATAAACTCTATTAGAGATAGCAACATCTACAGTAACCCTACAAACAGCAATTAACCTGGTTACGAGTTTTTAGGGTAGGTTAATTAGTGCAAGAGCATTGCGCGTTCTGCGGGAGTTAGCGGGTACAGTGACACCGCTGCGCATGCGTGTGCAGGCACGCTATTTTTTCCACTGGTCGGGGTGGGAATATGTTTAGCTTAGTGGGAGCTTTCTCGTGTTAAGGCTGTACAGGCCGGCATTAGAAGCTTTCAAAAAGCTTTGAAACTGCAAGACGTACACTTCGCTCGTGCCTGCTTGAGCTAACAAAATGGATTGTAAATCAGATATCACTTCAGGAAAATGAGATTGCAACGAGTGAAGTCTACTTGGTTCTGGGTGCTCAACCGAACACGGTCACGACCACAACCGCTGTGGGTGACAACTGTAACAACGTTTTGCGCTCTTTATTAATTTCTTGATTACTTTTGTATTATTTCTTTTTTTCTTCTCTTTGTAACATCAGCTGCTTGTCTTTGTGTGCTAACAGTTGGCATTACTTTTTATTCATTGGCTAGATGTAACAAGCAGAGGAGACAGTTTTGCACTAAAAAAAAAATTTTGCACTCAGTGCAGCAAAACAAAAAAAAAAAAGGCACATCTCGCATAAAGCCTTACCTCTAATAAATGCCTCACTAACAGGAGACAGCAGGCTCGAAGCAACTTGCTGCTTTCTGGTTCTTTACTGATGCTTTCTCCTGCAGTATGGAGTGCTAAAAGACAGAAGGCGAACAATCACAAGAACCCAACTTTTGCATAAGAAGTCAGTGGTTACTTAATGGGAGAAATATTAAAATCAAATTTATCAGTGTGTTTACAGCACGACCAAATGGAACTAGAGGCACGCTGCCGTCGCATTAAGTTTTCTTGGTGGTGGCTTTGGTTGCCGGCCACCAGTACCACAAAAAGGTCCCTGAGGCATCACTGTGTCCAACCACTTCAACTGTTCTCCTTAATATCTGCAAAGTTCAGGGTAGTCTGCATTCTAAATATTCTTATTACGATCAAGCAGGATTTTTAATGGCCAAATTCATGGTTTGGCTTTACGGTACCTGTACAGGGTACAACGTGCTCGTCGCATGGTATTTAGGCATAGGAAAGTGATCTAATAACTTGAAATGTGGGGCCTCATCCAAATGTAACCTGATCGTTTGTTTTTTTGTGATCATACCAGTGGAAGTAGTATAGAAGCATCCAACTTTAACGAGAAACAGAAAACAAAGAAACATTGATACCAGGAGAGAGTGTTGATGTCACAAAAAGAAGGAAGAGGCAGGACAATTAGGTCACTTGCACCCCTCTCTCCGCTGTGTGAGCTAGTTTGTGTGGCCACAGAGAAAAATGTGGCAACTATTAAATTAAAGGCCCAAGAAGCCAAAATACACCTTTAATTCGAAAGAACGTGGCCTGGTAATTCACTCAACTCAATTCCAATCACGAATGACATTTTTCACAACAAAAAAGCAAGAAATGTTGAAGCACTGTCAAATTAGGAGCTACAGTGATATAATAGAAACCATAGTTATCAGATTATAAACTGCACATTAGCATGCAAGTGATTAGCATTAGCACATTAGCATGCAAGTGCAAGTGATCAAACAGAACTAGAGGATCCACTACAATTGCCCATCATGTTTCCGTGCTTTGGCGGTGGCTTTGGGTGGATTGTGCGATTGGCGGCCACCGATTGCACAAACATGATTCTGTGATGTCGAAATAAAATTTGCAGGAAGCGACTGGACTTTCCACTGCTTCACGTATTTTGTTCAGAACCTGATTTACTTGTTTAAAATTTGCGAAAAATATGATGTAGTTGCTATCAAGGCAAAGCAGTCTTTTTAATGAACCAATGTTGTATGTTGTCTTCATGGCCCCTTTATTGCAAATCATAGCGGTGGAGGCAGGTTATTTGAGTTTTAAGTAATAGCTCTTGTTCACTTGCACAAAGCCACCTAGGATTTTTTTTATAAATGAGGTCAGGAAGATGTAAAATTTTCTCAAAATTGATGAATCATGCTAGTATTGAGACTTATGGCAAAAAGAAATTTACGAGCGAATTTTGAGTATTACAATTCTTTTCATTGGTAACCTGAGGTCATTCTAACATAACGATGGAAGATGGGGACATAATGTTCTTTGTCATCGCGTGACAAACTCAAAAAACAAGCAATGATCTCACACTTTTATTACTAATTTTCTCATGTGATGAAACGACCGATTGCAGATGAACGCAATGCGATGAAAAAGACAGGCTTTTTTTTAAAAACGCAGTACTTCCCAAATGCCAACTCTGCACTAGAGCTGAGCGTTTCTTTTAAAGAAAGCAAAAATAGGCTGTGATGAAAACATTTAGCAGCAACTGGCAAGGAGTGAAGAAATTCTTTCAAGAGAACAGTTTATATTTAATCGAATATTCTCACTCTAAACTGTCGAAGAACATCTGGTCAAGCAGATAAGTAATGAGCGTACAGTGACTGTGCACTCGCTTCCCGTCTAGACAACGGAAGCGAGTGCGGACAAGTACACGGTCTACTAATTTCGACGGGACATAACGCACATTAAGAACAGTCGCAAATGCAATATTTCGTTAGAACTAAAAGAAAACACGTCAGTACTCCCCAAACACTGTGCAAACCGACATTTATTCCGGTGTTTTACTTAAACACTGCGGATGTAAGGCGTTCCTAGTTCACAACAACTCATTAGAGCTACCGAAAATTCCACGATGGAACAGCTGAAGACGATTCACTTGGTAAACTTGTAAATCGAGCCACTGCGATTAGAAACTGGTACGTCGAAAAGGTGGGGGCTGTAAGAAATCCCCTTTCTGTGACGTTTCTGTGTCAAAAAACGAGGGGCAGGATTACTGGTCTTTGTTAAGCCTTCGCGGGCAACTGCTGTCAATACATGCATAGCACAACAGGGCTAAACATGCTTGAAAATACATGAAATAGATTAAAGGAAGACCAAAATACCTTCAAACAACGTCACCATGCACTGCACTAGCGGGAACTCACGACTAATCGCAGGACGCTGCTTCGTTGAGGTCCCTCGTTGCACCGAAATTCCAGTGCCCCCCCACAATCCTCCCCTCAAACAAAGACTGAGCACATAGTATGGTAGAAATAAGCAAATCCTGGCTTCCTGCCGCGTATAATACACGTGTCGGATGCTGCTCTAAAGTTCAGAATGGTAGTTTAGATTGAAAAGCATCGAACAAGTTAAATAAAGTGAAATTACGCGTGGAAACGCTCGAAAATTATCCCAACGTGCCTAGCCGCATACTTCTTTGGCCGCCATTCCTTTGCCTTTGATTTGGCTTCGGCTCCTATCGTCTAGCTGCTGGCTGTACCGAATGTTCAGTTTCAGTTTGTTTTTTGTTGCTGTTGAGGTTCTTTACAAAATAAATAACTGTAGGAGATCCCATACACCATAGAGTACGAGAGTCATACACCATACAGTTTCTCAAAAATACTAAGAAACTTTATGTCATAGACTAAAAAACGTACTATCGGCGTCAAATGAAACGCTAACACGAGATAATGAACCGGAATGGGCAAAATTGAAAAATACTGTTCGTAGA
>JABSTR010003351.1:0-62534 GCA_013339765.2 Haemaphysalis longicornis | reverse complement strand
AAACGAGAATTCTCTGGTGGAGCAGCCCTGCCGTGCTTCCTTAGCTAGAGAAAGTTTCGAACGACAACGCTGTGTCAGCAAAAGTAAAACAAGGCTAAACTTTGCAAAGAAGACATAAAATACGAAATCAGTTTCACATTGACAGCAACAAACAACTCGGAGGCACACTGCATATTCACTAATGCGTATCGCACTAAGGGAAACTAAACGGTGCTCAAGAATCGCGAAGCAACTTTCGCCGGTATTGCCAAGACGTGACTTGTCCGGATGGAAAGGTGAATGTCAATGCGTAATCGGCTACCGCTGCTGCTATGCTTGTCTGTTTGTTCCTGTAACTGCCCTCAAACAAAAGGGCAGCCAGAACAATGTACACAGGTCCTATCTCTTGCTTCCGAGTCCATGCGCAGTTTTTTCCGTTCGCTCAGGATTGTTTTTCATACGCCCCAGGATAGCTCCTTGTCTGCCCTCCCGCATTTGTATATTGACTAGTGCCAGATAGTTCTGATGAGCCACTAGACAATCCAGTCTCGCTGCTTTTGTAGGCATGAAGGCCAAGGCCAAGAAGTGGCCACGTTCACCGCTTAAGGATTGAACACTAAGGAAGACAAGACTTGCAAGAGGCGCCAACATTCTTGCCCTTTGTGAAAGTTCTGCATTCATTCACCACAAGGGAAAGGCTCAAAGTATTGGAACAGAGCTTTGACATGACCCTCACTCTCAAATCTCAACAACTGCTTACTCACCTATTATGAAATACTCTGCATTTAATAGATGGAACTAAACTCCAACGAACCACCAGAGGACGTCTGAGCTCAACCGCCAGTCCCCTAAATAAACTGCAATAATCGCAACATGAAGAAACAAAAAAATCTGACAAAATATGACCCATTTAATTAGGTGGTCAGAAGCAGACACAACGGATATCTTCAACTACTAACTCTTATGCTGCACTAATATTTGCATGTCTTTGAGGCTCTTTCACAAGATCTATTCAAGCACAGTGGCAGGTCAAAATGCACCTGAGTAAATTTATGAACACGAACTGCTCATTTCTGCACATATTCTTCTACTCTGTTTTATAACATAATTTGGACCAATATCTTGCTGCAAAACTGCCTTTTTCAGTGGCCCTACGCTCCATAAAGCAGCTCGCTATATTTCACAAAATCAGCTATCTGCCGGGGTCACTGTAGAAGTTTCAAGCATTGCTTCACAAATCAAGAAGGAGGGTAGTACATGTCTGTAACTCATTAAATCATTTCGAAGGTTGTGGCACTTGAAATGCCAGCCACTTTTATCACGTGAACAATTCAACCTAACCAGTTTCTGTTCCCTGAGGTCACGTGCCACTGTGCAGCCAACAACTGACAAAAAGTGTGTTCTGCGCCTCAGTTATATACAGTTCAACCCCTTTATGAGAGACACGTAACGGGGAGCAGTTTCTGTCTCTTATACGAGATGTCTCTTATAAGCAGGGAACCATGTTTTCACTTACTAGTCAGACCCTAGTTCAATGTGGGCACCGTATGACTGAAATAGGCTCAAAAGAACACTACAGCATGTTGCAAAAGATTCATTCTAATTTATGCTTGGCCCCCAGAATTTATGAAACAGTTCTGAATCTTTGCTTGCTTCTTGCCTGTATTTACACTGTTTTTCTATGATTCTACAAGCTTTCTCTTCTTTCACTGTTTGTGGAAGATGAATCGTAGATGTTGAGTTCACAAGCTTGATGAATAGCCAGAGTGCGCAGCTTCTTCCGCTGTGTGCTCAGGCTATTCATTACGCTTGCAGGACTCAACATCTGCGATGCTTCTTGATTGGGAGCTACGTGAGTGGGAGAGCCTGCATGTGCGATCGCGCTCCATCCAATGGATGGCAGTTAGCTTCAACCACTTCTGCAAGTTGGATTTCCATTGGCAGGGCTTCTCATCGTCATTTCATAGCTGACTGAACCACTTTGTGTTTGCTGAAGTTATAATAAATAGCGACTGCAGGCGTCTGTGGTCCACCTATGTTTTCACAATAGAAGCAAGTGCAGTTAGTGACTGGTGGCACTGCATCTGAAGTTAGAATGTCTGTTACAAGCGAGATTATTGATTAAAGTTCAAGGATGACTTGTCCCTTATAACCAACTGTCTTCTACATCCGATGTCTGTTATAAAAGAGGTCAACTTAATGGGAAAGATAGGGCAGCCAACCATGTGGGTGAATAGTGTCTCTTATACCCATTTGTCTCTTACATCCATGTCTCTTATAACGAGGTTCAACTGTACTTTCACCCAAAAGAAAATCTGCTTTAGAGAACGCAATCTAATTCCGAGATTGTCTAGTCTGCTCACTGGTCGCTCTTAACCTGAATAATAAAATAAGCGCTCTGGACGGCAGGGCTCCGGTAAAAGTGCGTCACGGCTCCCTTTTCTGGCATCTTTTACAGCCCACAAAGCACCACCATTCTTGCGGCGTGTTGTACACTTTTGCCTTCACTTGCAGTCTTCATTCTACGATTACCATTGACCAAACAGCTTTGTCGAATTGTGGCAACATCAACCAAGGAATCGATTTGCGGAGCTACGCAACCAAGCATGCCTCCTTCAGTTAGCCCGATTTCTTTTTTCTTGACGGCCATCGACGCCATCTCGAACCTTCGTCTTGACCCCTCGACCACCCTCTCGAGACCGCTGGGTGCAAAGGTACGGGAATCATCGAACGAGCCCCTAAAAAAAGAGAGAAAAAAAGCAGCGCGACGACTAGCCGACAAAAGGCGGCCGATGCCGTTTCTTGGCCTGGCCCCGCACGCGACTATCGCACGAGAACAATCCGGAGATAAGAGAGCTTTCGCAGGGTGCCCACACGAGTGTTTTCCCAGAAGGACTTGAGCGATGTCGCACGCAAAGCACAAGTTTTTGATAAAACGCTTACGCCGGGCTCAGCAAGTGAGCACGTGATCAGGAAACAAACCACCAAAAAAAGGGCGAAGGAAAAGAGTACATTCGGCCGGTACGAGGAGAGAGAAGAAGCGGCTACATTGCATCAGTGCCCCACTAAAGTAAGCGCACTCTGAAGCACCGCTGGCCCTAACCGACTCCCATTGATAATCGGAACTCTTCGAATTCCCGATTCATCTTCTGTCCGATTCGGACTTGGTGGGCAGCCTCGACTTGCAAGGTCCGCCTTTGTGCCCCACCCTTTTCTTTCTCACTGCCTTCAAAATGCAACATCCTATTTCTGTAGACCCTATGTCGTCGTTTTAAAATGCGAAACGTTCTCGAGAATCCTTGCCCTATAATACAGTCAGTTCTCCAGGGGGAAGAATACGCACTCTTGACTGCAGTGGAGACAGTCGGTCGGTAAGGTGGTCTCGAAGAGCAAATTTCCCCTTTCCCTGCATACATCGACTTTCTGCCCCTCCACCGGTGTTAGGCCTAAACCACGTGCACCAAAAAGAACAGCATTTGCACACACACAAAAAGTAAAAGCAGAGGTCGGACGCCCACATGACGTCACATTGAAAAGAACACTGAAAGCCATGGCTTCGCTGCTCTTCAATGTAGATAAAACACCGTGCAACTTTGTAAGTTATTTTGGCAAAACGGTTCTTCATGTTCTCCGTTTGCGATGTGAAGCTCACTATACGACAACCCCGCTGCATATTTTTTTATACGTCTGTTTCGTAAAAAAGCCTTGAACTGCAAGGAGGTGATCAGATTACTTTTCCAACTTTGCTACAGTCGAATCCAACTATATCGAACCCGTTTACATTGAATCATCCTTTACCGTATTTACTTGCATAATGATCGCACTCGAATAGTGATCGCAACCCTTAAGTATGTCGTCGAAGTTCGAGTTTTTTTTATTTCCCGCGCAATGAATGCACCTTGAATTAACCGCAGCAATGCGTCGTATGTGTGCAAAGTCTAGTTGATGATGGTCGTGCGTACCTTCTTTTCCTTCCCTTTTGAAGAGGACATGGATACGTTATTGCGGCAGACTTGTCGATGTTACCGATATCGGCAAGCATGTGTTCAATATTGATGAAGAAGAAACTAAGAAACTAAGAAAAAAGAACAAAGAAAAAAAACATGCTCAGGTTGCTGAGTGGGCCGCCATGTCTGTTTTGATGTCCCGCACTGTAACAGTGGCAGCCACTTATTGGTCGCACTGTTGTCACCTCGTAGCAAACTCGTACCGTGCGGCACGCTCGGTAATTCATGAAAACACGGCATTTCGCGTCACTTTGCAAAGCTGCTGGCGGCGGGTGTAGAGAGTTTTTATATTGTTTTTATTTTCATTTTGTTCATGAGAACTATCATAAAACTTTTTACGCACAACTTGCTTGCGTTTTCTGTCCTCAAACATGTTTTGAAAGATCTTTGCCCCGCGTAATGACCACACCCATAAATTTACATCAATTTTTTTTTTTTAAGTGTGATCATTACACGAGTAAATACGGTATATCGAACTATTTCGGTACACTTATAATAAGAATATTATAAAAAGTACGCATATACAAAACAAAAATACCAGCGACAACCGATATATGGAACGTGAAATGCTGCAGAAGTGCCCCCCCCCCCCCGCTCAAGTTGGCTTTCCCTCGGGGCGAAGGAGAAATTCCACCAGCACACCTCTCAAAGTGGCTTACTTCGGCCGCTCATGAGCAGCGGGTGGTTCTTTCCCCTCCTTGACCTCGCTGTCCCTGTCGTGACTATGCCATCATGCCGTGTAGGCGTGCCTGTAGGGCGAGCTGTCGACACCCACCCCTTGCAAAAATGAAGGAAGCTCACACTAATGCGTAAAACTTGAAGGTAGTGAAGCTGTACGCAACCCTCACGACCATCGCGACGGTTTAAGTCCACGATTGCAGCCAATTTGCTTCGCCTTCGCTGCCACAACGACCTTTACTCCATCACTGCCGCTATAACATGAGCTTCCTTCATTTTTGCGGAAGGGATAATCATAGGACATCACCTTGGAGGGGCGCGCGCCATGACGCGTCTTTCTCGTTCATAGCAGGTGTTGCCACGATTACGGCGATCGCTAGAGATTTGTTTGCCCAATTTTGGCCAATTTCAGTGGGTATGCTTGGCTTGACAAACAGGCACCGGGGACGCTAGGCAGTTGCTGCGAGGCACACACACACACGAGCGCTCAGCATTTTCTTGGTTTTTTTAACTGCGGACATGCAAAACAATGATTTGCTAAACAGCTTCGCCGTTAAAAAATGATCCCAGCCCGCCCGCCGTGCCTTTTATCTTTTCGTTCGTTGTGTTTGTGTCGTTCACGCTTTGTGGGCTTTTTCTGAAGTGCAGCTGTGTGGCTAGTGCTAGTGTTGCTAAATAAATGCCTATACAGTGGCTCTAGCTAGCATGAAGTGGCCAATTCCTCCTTTTGCCATGAAGCTGGCGATCGTAAATCGAGACAAACTTTGCGGGAATTAGGACGTCCCCGTCAGGCATGAGATTCCCGAGAACACTTTGTGCACTCGAGTGCACTTTGTGCACTTGAGAACACTTTGTACAGTGCGAGTGCACTTACAGTGCACTTGCACTGTAAGATGCACTCGTACTAGTCCAACACTTCTTCGCGAACATGAAAGGTTGTGGCATCAGCAGCTGCAGCTCTTTAGACAATGTGCAGAAGTGCGTATTGTCTCGGGCAGTGAGGTTATTCAAGCAGTTTCCTCAATAAGATTTTTTTATAAATGATATGTGCTTTTATGACGTCCGATTCCTGACCTCTTACTTATATCGAATTATCCCCTATATCGAACTGATAGATGTTCTTTTTTGCAAGTTCACTATAACTGCGTTTGACTGTATTTTACAATTCACAAGTGTTATCCATCTGTACACCTAGCACGTACTTTGCAACTACATGATGATCATGTTTCACGTTAGGAAAAAAAAAACACCAAAGGATGCCCCCACCTAGAAAAGACATTCAGGCCTGCATTCAAAGATGACTCAACCGGCTATCCTATTTTATAAACTCTGCGAGCACTCCATGGGATTTGCAACAGATGTCTGCAAGATATAGATCTGATACTTCGGTCAATTTGTTTCGTGGTCTTTGGCAGCGTCTCCATAAATTTCCGTCAAAGTCATTCAAGAAACACAAGAGCCAAAGCCAAGTCCCCTCTTTAGAACGTATCACGGAGTACACCTTACTCTCTTGAACCGTCACAGTTTCCGTGCAAGTGCAAGTACAAAACATCAGAGAAAGTTCTTGGCTGGTATCAATGACCAAAAAACTGGCCAGCCATCGGCACGTAGTGCTACTAAAATACAGTCAAAACTCAACTTTACGAAGTTGATGGGAGTCACGAATTATTTCGTTATATGGAGAACTTCGGTAAATCAAGTTAGGCATTTCTTGGTCACTTCATTCGGTAAAGTTGGTTACTTGCTGTAGCAGCGTCCAGCATCCTTATGCGGTGTTGTATTTGTGAAGCATAAATGCTCTGAAAATAAAATTGCGGCCGACGTGCGTGAAAAGAGACCACGAAAATTGTCACCTGGACAAGAAAGGCACTCGGGGGACTACAAGTTTATTTACCACCAAAGAAGCCGGTGATCTTCTGCTTGCGTTACAACTCCCGTTTTCTTTAAAGGGGGACAAATGTGCTCAGCGCTGTTATCTTTGGCACACCATGAATCAATTTTGAGGGGGTTCTCTAAATAGACCAAAGATTAACACTTTTTGAGCTGCATTTCTTTAGAAAAGGTTCATTAAGCCGGGACAGATAACGATAATGGTTGCATTATTTCGAGTTAGTGAACGCATTGAGGTCTATGGGCGCCCAAGGGGGCATTGGGATATGTCTTCATTAAATCGGGACTTTCGTTAAACCGGGGTTTCATTAAATCGGGTTTTGACTGCACTAGTTTTGGACTAATCATGCAGTCAAGCCTGTTGCCTCTTTTGCCTCTTTACAAGGCGCTCTTCAAATAGTCCAGCAGTCAGTAAGGTACCGTATCTTTACGCGTATAACCCGCACCAAAAAATGCGAAAATTTCAGTGGCAAAGTAGGGGTGCGGATAATACGCGGGGTTTTTTCTTTAGTGCAGCTTCAGAACAATGCGCGTTGTGCCGTGAAGATGACCTTGTGTACAACAGTGAGGACTGCGGCTCAAGTGATAGCTCTAGCGACAGCGGCGACACCGAGTGAATTGTGACTTTCGCCTTGCAGCCAGTGGATTCTACTTGCTAAATATATGCTTTTTCTGTTTACATAGTATGTGATGTGTTGCTTGAGCAGTAGCTTTTGTGCAGCCTTTTCTGCATCAAATTTACGAGCAATACGCGAGGATTTTTTTTTTTTTTTTTTTCCGGCGGGCTGAAAGTGGGGGTGTGGATTATATGCAGGGGCGGGTTATACGCGCCAAAATACGGTACGTTTAAGCCAAGGAGGGATTGGGAGTAGGGTCCTCTTGATCGCTTTTTGCGATGACTTTTTTTTTTTTTTTCTCCAGGACAAGTTGCACATCCAAGTAGTTTCGGTGGCTGCCACAATGCAAGTTTGTTCTACCCGTTTTTTTTTTTTTTTCCTCCACCTGCTTTTGACGTTGATGCATTGAAGCGCGGTTACTTTTCCTACACACTACGCTGAGACTGCCAACAGGTTCAGCCCGGGTGAAAATTGCAGTGCTCTAAAGGAGCACCCTAGTACCGTAAAACCTCATTAATTTGACCTCACTAATTCGGAAATTCGGATAATGCGGCGCTCCTACTCCCTCCGCCTGCTCGAAACATTAGCCACAACACGCCGTCCTTCTCCTTCCCACTATCTCTCCCTAACATTGGGAAGAATGCGAGCATACATCGTGGTCACTAAACAACAGGCACCGCCCAGCTGTTTTAGAAGCTGTGAATGATCTCGCTGTTCGGGAGGAATTCTGCTACGATGTTTCATGCAATACTCGCGCTCTGCACGGATTGTCGCATGTTCGAAAACTACTTCTCCCCGCCCAGCTATCCGCCAAAAGACAAGCTAGCATCGCTGACTTCTTCGCAAACTAAAGGTACATATAAATGAATTGTAAATGTGCTGTTGTTGTCGTTCATTCGATAATTTGACATTAAGACAATTCGTACATTTTTTTTTTAATCCATAGAGATCTGAATTAACCGGCTTTCACTCTATATCACGTTTTGCCTATCTGAAAGGAAAAAAAAATCGGGCTTCAAAGCAACTACAAAGTGAATGACAGGTTTTTTTTTTTTTCAAATAGTTGCAAATAAAAATGAACATTTTTTTTATTTGAAGCAACTACTGACAATTTATAAACATACAACCAAAATTTACAAATTCTCCTGCATGCTTAAGTAACTAGCGCGTAGAAAAATAAAGGCATGTTTAAAAGGGTCTGCAAGTTTTTTTTATGGCATAAAACAAGTGTGTAAAAGCTATACTGCTGGCGAAAATCGAAAACTCCCGTGAGTCCACCACCCCGGCGTGCTGATAGGCCAGGTGCCGGCTTCGTGCACTGAAGCCTACAATCGTCATAGAAGCTCTACTGCTGCTACCCTCGCCATAATGCCTTGAGGACAGGGTGCATCATCCCCTGCTTTGTACTCGTTCCCAAATCCCTTTCCTGCTACAAACGCACAAATTTTACCTAAAAAGACACCTGCACTGTGGATCTCGCCTAATTGCATGCACAAGAATCTCAAATGTGTGTTCCTTGAAGAGCATTCCAAGCCTGATATAAACACTAAGAAGAGTTGCGACCCAAGCTGGCACTATTCTTGCCCAGAAAGCCTAATCTCAGTGTTTATGAGTTTGAAAGCGAGACAAGTTCATCATTTTTACGGCGCAGCATATAGAAAAGAAAAAAAAGGAACATTACAAGTTCACCAAAGCAATAAAACTTTGTGCACCATTGATCGGGAAGCCGAAGATTCGAGGAAAACGTTCTTATCTCGAGGGTGTTGTGATCACTCAGCTTCTCAGAAGTCAGAGTTTCAGTAGAGTTGGCCAAATACCAAATGAGATGAAAGGGGCTCCACGAGCACCTTTTCCTGCTCTACACAGCACCTTACCAGTGGATTGTCAAAATGCCTGTCGCTGCCAGCAAAGAAAGCCAGTGCATAAGTTTGCACCAGCCAACTGCAGGCGCTCAAAGCACGATATATCTGGTGCTCAAGCAGCCCAAACTCGTTTTAGAGAACACATTTTTCGTGAAATTTTTAGTGTGGCACTCCCAGTCTCGAGAGGCATAATTTAATAGAACCGCTAGCACGTGGTCAGGAAGTCGAAAGAAAACGGTGAGTAACTAGGCGCTGTCTAAAGATGAGGGCTTTATGAAACAGCCAACGACCTGCTACTGAATGTGTATGTGAACTGCACTAAACAATCACGTGAATTGCACAAAAGAATAAAGTTAGGAATGTTCTGAAGACCAGCAAGCATGCTGAACTAGTGCGCACATCCCATGAAGTGCTTTCTGCCGCGAGAATGTCCGCACACTTAATGCAGGCATCTACTGATGCATTATCAAAGCGAAGCCATAGCGTTCTCACTGATGGCATCTGTAATGCGAATACGCCCTGCAGGAAAGCCAACTTTATCTGGCGATGACGATGACTGTGAATGAAGTGTAGCCAAATTTAAACACTTTCCTGCAAAGTTTGGCAACAGCTCCGTTACGCCCCCTCTGCTAAAGGTCGATGCACAGCAGAGGAACGAAGTGAGGCAGAGGAACGAAGTGAGGCAGGCGCGCGAAGCGCCGTATATAGCCCTAACATCATGTTGTGAGGTGAACATCGACAGCCGTTACCCACCGGCTAACGTAGAACGAGAATGGTGTTGCTCTGCATTAGGCCTAACGTTAGGCCTAACGTCACATCTTGGAGTTTAGCACCTCAAACCAGCACCCACTCAGAAAGTGCTCACTGAACGCCAAGCAGCATGTGTCCATTCGCGTCCTCCACCCCAAACCCAAACGTTAGGCCTATGGAGTGCACACCGGAGAGTACAGAGTGCACACCGGAGAGTTGCTGTGGGTATTCTAGAAAAGAGGTGCGCAAGTAAAAAGTAGCACGTACTCGCAACGAGGGATTGGCCAACCAAAGAATCCACCACGACAAAGCTTCGCACTCAACCATCGTCGTCATGATTTCTTTTTAATACTGTGACAATTGCTCTCAGTAGCAGCCGTCAAACAAATACCTGAACGCAAGCTTCACTGAGAGATCTCGCAACCTGTGTCAAATAACCATTTTCCCAGCCCCACCTATTGCAAGCAACGTGCAACAGCTGTGTAAAAGACCAACCACCATTCTTCCAACCTCTCCAACCCCCCCTCCTAACAGTTACTTTTCTCATGTTGGGTAAATTTTCTTAATTCTCTGGGCCGGGGAAAATGTCGAACGTTCTGATGCAACGGCGAGTGGCTTCCAACCTTTCCCCTTTTTTTAAAACTCTGCAAGACACTTGCCCTGTGCACGACAGAGTATTTCTTTTAATCAATCAAGATTCCCGTTACCCACTGAAGCTGTCCACTTTACTGGACCGCTACTGCCTGTTCATGCTATGACAGCAGCAGCAGTGCACGGACAGGCGGGAAGATACCACTGCCAATAACTGTCGCAAACTAAAAAAAGAAAAAAAGAATAGGCATGATCTCTGTAGGAAGGCTGTTCAAGAGTCTACTGAGCTCAGTTTGTGTCAGCTATTTATGGTGCGCTGAGCAGCAGAATAAACATCACATCCACACATAGAAAATACGTTCCCTGTGCGTCAGGATTTTTCAGCGTAACACTAAATCCCCTTAAAAAGAATGCGTGTGCGCAGTGGGAAAACCTTATCTCGGCGTCTAGTGGTGGCCGAGGTAAGAGATGCAAGACCCTGCACGCATGTCAGTAAGCATGTTGTTCTGACCAAGTCGACAAAACACTTTTTTACCATGCCTTCCTAAAGAAAGTTAGGAGAAGTGCAAAAGCTTTCGTACATCAAACTGCGTCTGTCCTTCGCTGCAAGTGCGTCCAAGTGATTGTCAATCCTTCAAAGACCCAAATCGCAAACTGAGGACGAGCCCGTGCGATAATTTTTCCCGCACTAAGCAAACGCATGTACGAACTATCTAAATGTATAGGTGGTATTCATTGAAAAGTTTAGCCGTCAATTTCTTCGCTTGGCAACACCGAAATGGCGACGGACATGGCCGAAGCGCCACGGACATGGCGCAACTTGTTCCACTGCGTCCGCACACCGAAAAAAATAAATAACACCGGTGTGCGCCGTCCGCTTGGTTTCAACCCGACTCTCAACAGGTGGTGTCAACAGGGTTGTCGTTAATCGCACTCCCGTTGGAGTCGAGGCATTACTTGCGTTCGGCGGGCTAGAGCTTGGAATGTCCAACCCGTATCATGTGCTTAGCACGGACAAGTGCCGCCACCCGCGGAGCCCGACGTAACCAGTGACGGCGCACTCACATGGTTGCCTGCATGCGTGCCTCGCTATTGAAAACAGGCTACACGGATAACTGGTCTATGAGATAAAGGTATATTATTGTGCTCCTTCTTTATGATCGATGCATGTATTATGGTCTTTTCTAGAAGCGTTCCTTTTCACAATTTCCAGCGCTGGACACTGGTCCAGCGCTGAATATTCAGACGGTTCAGCACTGGTTCAGTGCTGAGCCAGTGCTGAACCGTTTGAATATTCAGCGTGGACCAGCGCTGAACAACCCAGGACGATTCAGTGCTGAACCATCTGAGCAATAGCAAGCGAGGCGATGAGGAAGAAGGACACAGCTTGTGTGCTGCCATCTGAAGGTCATTGCGACACGATGAATGACCTTGAAAGATGTAGCGTAGTAGAGCTCTCACTCTAAAAAAAGAGAGAGAAAGCAGGAGAGGGGGCACTCACAGCTTTGGGGATCTCGGCATACTGCTTCCCATCGAGGTATGAGCTCGAGACGGGGCTGTTGACGACAACGCCGCACTGAGGCTCCACCCAGCACTCCGTGGACGAGCTGCAGCTCCCCGTCCGCTTCGGCTGTCTCCATCTCGTTGTCCTCGTCGTCCGACAGACTGCACAGAAGGGGAACCGGAAGTCGTCGTCACAAGCGTCTGTGCACACACGCTGTTGATCAGGACTCAATGTAGCAGCCAGTTGGAGAGCACCGGTTATCAGGGAAGAATCATGGAAGGTTGATGGCACGAGGCTAGGTACCATTGGGCACACAATCTCAATCATGTCATCATTCATCTATTCATACAGCAGGTGTGAAGATGCTGGCCCATGCAGGAGGGGCAGTACATAACGAGGAAAGTATAAACAGTGCGAGAACTGGATGCTACCTATGGCACCTAACAAACATGCCTAAATGCTACCCTAGTACAACAACCGTAACAAAAAAAAAAGAAACAGTACAGATGAAACCTCAGTGGGGAAAAGATGCCTTCACCTTTAGAGGGAAGAATTAATTCTTTACTATCTCAAAATTCTGTTGGGAAAACTAATCCCCAAACATCTTTTCATTTTTTGTTATGTTGCTCAATGAAATGAGCACACTGTGGAGAGGCCCGAGAGCTTCTCAAAATAATAATTATACCCGAAGAACCCACCCGAAAAAATAGCTTAATTAAACTAAAACGAAATCAGCCTCTCTGCACAGCTAGCCATCAGCGGTACCCAGGATTCATCTGGAGTAACGCATTAAGATGTCCCAAACATGGCCTCACTTCCACAATTCGATACTCCAACATCAACTTCTGGGTTACAATCAATTAAGGCAGAAGGGCCTGACTTCGAAGCACAGTGCAGCATGAAAGGTACCTCCACAGTACCCGTATGACGTTCATCGCAAGTTCTGCACTAACATCGAGCAGCTACACTTCCGTCGCCAAATCGCCCTTGGAGAAAACATGGCCTATGAAGCCTCCCAAGTAAATGATGAATGGCCGAGGAAAGAGCGCAAGGCCAACAAAAAAAAAAAAAAAAAAAAAGGAGCCGCATCTCTGTTGCCTGATTCAGCTGCTCTGATTGCTTCTGTATACTTACATTTAAACTCAAACTTGGAACAAATACCACGCTGTGAGAATGTCTTTGCCAAACTGTACCTACATGCGTGATCACATCTAACACAACTGTACCCATGGTAAACCAAGAACCACCGATGGTCACAACCCCACTCGTGCTAGTCTCAACTTCACCACATAAAACAAGGTCAAAAAAAAATTTTTTTTTTTTTGCTCCGTTTGAGCAGAACTGTCAGCATGAAAACTTATTGAGGCCTCACAAGCAGCCTCAACAAATTCCCTCAAAAAGCAGCCGGGCTGTTCAGAACTTAGCTTTAGTATGTCAAATAGCTTTCGCCGTTAACACGGCTCAGAGAAAGCACCGTACGACTATAGAAAGCTTTTAGTATTGTACCGCTGTTTAACCGAACTGCAACTCAAAAACAATCCAATGCAACTCTAGCAGCGGTGAAATTCCATTTAGTGTTTACTTTCAAAAGAGTCCACCTCAAAAACGCCTTGATCGGCTGAAGGATGGTTACCAGGACACGGCGCAACAGGAGCAAGGCTTCCAGCACAACTTGAACTGGATGCTAAACAAGTGCTTTTAGAGGGGAAAAAAAAAAAACTCAAAATTCTGCACCAGGTTTCTAAAGGGCATTGTTTGCCCAGCACCTCTGTTAGTGGCAACCACAACACTCACCTTTCTCGTATAGAAGTGTTCGAGTGGGGCGGGAACAGCATGTACTGAACCACGCAGGGAAGAATCGCCAGCTCCGAGAAGTCCGTCATCACTGTGTTCTGGGGAAAAAAAGGGGCGGGAAAATGAACTTTAAACTTAGCAATTACCAACAACATACATACCTGGTAAAAAAAAAAAGAAAGCAAACGCTCTTCAGTCAATACTTACTTGCCACGTGCTGCGTGCTACACGGGAACCGAGATACGGAATTGCAGAAAAGGCACCGAGAGGTGCTACGCAAATTTACAAAAATAAAGAATATATATATTTGGAGCGAACCTACCTTCATCTCAACTTCCAGCGCCATGTTGAGGATTCCCGAGCTCGAGTGTGCAAAGTGGAAGCCTTCCTCCAAACGCATCCTGCGATAACCCCATACGGAAGAGAAATGAACCACTCGTCGACAAAAGACACTTGAATGTAAAACTCAAACACGAAACCTGTAAAAGACGAGCTCCACACCGCAACAAAAACAAAATAAATTCCAAACGCTCACATGACAACAAGCTGATCACCAAACATTGCACTTGCAAACAGAGGGGGGCCCACCCAAAACTCGTTGTGTAAAGATGTAGGCAAGAAATGTAGGCGACGAGCCACACTCGCAATGAAACGTGCTTACTCTCACACGCTCTGGAAGGTACTCGTGTATGTATCAAGTAAGGCAGGCATGAGCACATACACTGAACAGGTTGTCTTTGGCAGTATTAACAGTCCAAATATAAGGAATAACCAAAACGTTTTATCTCACCAGACATAATGTTTAGGAATCTTGCCAAGTATGAAAACCACATTGAGAGGAGCCTTTCTTGATGTAAAAGTGCTTCCTTATATGTCAACAATGACGTGCTAATGCCTGTCCTATCACAACTGCGGCATGTTCCATTTTGAGTGAAAACGAATGCGGCAGGCTGGCTTCCCTTTGTAAATTTTTAAGGAAGCACTTGACAGAACGTTCTAAAATTCGGCCCTAAAAATTAACCAAGGGAAAGAGCCACAGTTGGCGAATCCTTACGGAGGTACGGACTGAAAAGTGAAGCTCAGAAACATTTGTTTGTCATGGGATTTTTTATAGACTTCATGCCAGATGAACTAGAAACAAAAAAAATTATCCTTTTTTGTTGATTTCGGCGTCAGGAGCAGAAAGAAGCCGTGTGGCAAGCCAACCCAAGTAACACAGGAACGTTTATATCTGCCGTGGCGACGCCCACGAACGGCACACGATTACAGTGCCAGATTTCCCCTCTAGTGTATTGTCACGGATGAGACGCTGAACCTCGGTTGGGTTTGAAGGTCATTAGTGTTGGTTTTACTGCACAAACTGGCTGCAAAGTGAATGCAGTGTCCAAGCCCTTGCCGAGCCCGTGTGGTGTGTACAGTTCCTCAGCTGATGATAATTAAAGGGGATTTGATCATCATCATCATCATCATAACCATCTACAGCCCACTAAGGGCGACAATCTCTCCCACTGACCTGCAATGCTTCCTGTCCTGTACAGCTCGAGTCCATTCTTTGACCCCGAATTCTTACTTGATCCCTCCATCATGTTATCAGCCTTCCCCTTCTACTAGACCCGTTTCTCGGTATCCCCTCTCTCACCCTGATAGTCCATTGGTTGTCACTTCATCTTACTCCATGGCCAGCATGGCTTTTGATTTGATGCTGACGATCAAATGACGAGGATGGTAACGAAGAGAGCTTAGCTCTCCTGACCTGACGGTGTGTGAGGCAGCCGGCGGTGAAGTGACTGCCGAAGGCGGCGTTCCAGTTTATGTGTGGTGCTTGCACCCGTATACAATAGAACCTCGTAAAACGTCTTGAAAAGAAAGACGCGAGTGAGAACGTACTATCCGGGAAGAGAAGAAAAAGAAACGTACTACGGGGAGAGTTTTAGCGTCACAATTGAGAGCGTAGTAACTGGGAAATCGTATGAACCGGGGGAGCGTATGCAACCGGGTTCTACTGTATTAATAGCGCGAAACTCTGACGGGTCCCCCCCCCTGGCATGGGAGGACACCCACTTGTGCGAGCGTCTTGAGGACACGTGTGAGGGCGTGCAGGGGCAGGGCACGCTGGGCACCCGCCTCTTCACGGGTCCCAGATCCACCGCCGGTGGTGCAGGTAGGCTCAGCTGGCTCAGGGGTGTCCGCTCCCTGCAAACGGCAGCCACCGCAGCTCGCTGGGACCACCGGCCGTTGCTGCCCACCCCCCCTTGCGGGCCACCCCCGTGAGATTGGCTGGGTGCCGGGGCGAGGCGTTGGGGCGTTCCAAAAATTGTGCGGGCACCGGGTGGCCGCCGTCCCACCACAGACACCACGGGGCGTCAGGATGTCCTTGGGCATCTTCTCGTGCCTGCCATACCACCACGAGTGGGGAGAAGATGAGGAAGAGTGAAATTCCATAAGTCCATGTCTTTCCCCCTAAAGGGGGGCCAAGAAGACAGATACGAGCTTGATTGATTGATAGTTGGTGGTGGGGTTTAATGCACCAAAACTACTCAGGTTATGAGGCATTTTGACTACTCGAGGATCTTAGCATGCAAACAAAATCCCTACACACAGGCGTTTTTGTTTTTCACCTCCATCAGAAAAGTGGCCGCGGTGGCCAGGAATCGAACCCGCACCCTTGCGCTTAGCGGCAGAACACCTTAGCCACTGGCCACCACGGTGGTTAAAAAAATACTAGTTGGCTCATTAAAAAAGGTGAACTCTATATAGAAAACATCGGCGGAAAACAAAAAAGTTAACTTACAAAAAAACAACACGTAGATTTGATATTAGAAAAAAAAAATTACATTTATAAAAAAAGGTTAGGCAAGGAAAAAAAAGACATCCCCCTCGCGAGGGGCACGATCAAATGCACAGCATTTCCGAGGGGGTGCGCCGGCAAGTCGTATCTCTTGATTGCGGGACCCGTGTCGCCATCTTTTGGAGGCGCGGGACAACTTGTGGCGCTTTCGAAACAAACGAGAAATGAGTGAAGGATATAAGGCGCGTTCGGTGTGTGTCGGTTTCGTGGCTCGGTCGGTAGGGCGCCGGGCACCTTGCGTTCCGCCCGCGGCGTCATGGGTTCGAAACCGGGCGCCGGAAACTGTTATTTTATTTCTTCCTGGCTGCGGACTACGACAAGGCGCGCATGCGGACTACGACAAGACGCGCATGCGGACTACGACAAGGCACGCCAACGCCGCGTGACATTGTGAGTTACTAAAATGCTATGCATTTAAAAGACGGCTTAGTCTTGATAATAGTGACACCAACTTCACCGCAAATGCCAAAGAAATAATGGAGATACAGTCTACGCTCATTACACCGGATCCGGCAACAACAGACTTCCGGTTACAACAGACCCTTTCTGTTGGTTTGTTTGGTCCCCATGCATATTAAGTGGAGTCCACTCCACTCATAACGGACCCGGCAAGAGCAGACTATCGGCTACAACAGGCTAAATTTTAGGCAAAAATTGGTTTTAATGAATGTTAATTACAGGCTTCCGCGGTCATTGCCAACACCAGGGTGTCTACCAAGTTGACATTTTCAAATTCCCTGAGTTTTCCAGGTTTTCTCTGAGTGATTTTGCTAAATTCCCTGAGTGACACAGAACTTCGTTTTAGGGCAAGGCAGGCCGACACCATGTCGCCAGATGCTGTCACACTCTAATAAGCATGTTATAAAATAAGAAAAGACATAATACAGTTTGAATGGTAACAAGTAATGTTTATTTCATTAAAAAACAACGCAAAAAAAAGCAAAATTTCACTGCTTTAAAGAGTTTATTTCGATTTGGATCAGGGACACCTTCCTCTCGGCATCAGCCAACACTTTCTGCTTCTTGAGCTCAAGCTCCTTCAAAGCGGTGGCCGCACGTTTCCTTTCCCGTTGATTCCTCAATGCATCGGCTCTTTCTTTTCTCGTCCTCTCCAGCTCTTCCTTCCATCGCACGTTCGCCCCACGCACCATTTGAAGCATCCTCTTCGTCAACGGTACACTGGCAACTCCTCCAGCCGACGACACGGCGTCGAAGACAATTCGCTGGGTGACCAGAGATTGTTCCTTCTGATTTTCGACAAGGCAGTCCTTGTTGATGGAAAATCCCCGCTCAACAGACGCATTTCCGTGCGAAAGAGAGAGAATTATCTTGGCAAAAGTGAACAGTTCCTTGTTTGAGCCACAGACACCTGCCCAAAGGGCGTCCAGCCGATGCGTGCTTCGGTCAAAACATTTCAATGCTGCCTGCATAGAGGCTAAAGAGCACACATGCTTGTAGGACCGCAAAGTGCGATCTGCTTCCGCTCCGGTCATCCATTGATGTTCTGTTAAAACTTCGAGTGCCTCACTTAAACGCCTTTCCCCAAGCTCGGGAATCAGCGCGCACGTGGGATCCAGACACGACGATCCCCTCGTCAGTTTAAACTTCAATGGTGACCTTTCCGCGATCTTTTTGGCGCAGTTCATCACAAAAGTGGCGCAGTCCTTTCTGAATGCAAGGACAGTCAAATCTGAAAGTTTTGGGGCCTTTCGAAGTGCATTCCTCGTCGCAAAGCCAAGGTCAATCTTGGGCGTTCCAAGAATGTTCGCAGGTTGGTCCATGTCCACCTTTACCAACTTCAGTGGGCTGTCCGCAGCCATCATTACTTCTTTCTTTACTATTCTACTCATTAACAATCGCAGAAGATTTTCCAACGCTGTTCCAAGAAATGGAAACATCGGCGAATCAGTCTGGAACTGAGCCAGGAACGGATGGAGTTCTTCCGCGACACTAAGCATAAAGGTTAGCTTCGCAGGCAGCAGGGGGTCACGGATGGCTGTTTCGACCACGCCGTAGCTGGCACTAGTCGGTCACTTGTTCTCGTTTCGACACGACTCAACGTAGACCTTTAGATACGGCAGAACCTCAAGAGCCCTCGAAATTACACGCATGTTTTCAAGCCACCGCACAGCACAAAACTTCAAAGGGTAGATGTTGCTCTCGGTGATGCGTGCGTATTCAGCACGTCGGGCGGGTACGCATTTGAACAAATTGTAGATAGCCCGGAGAAATTCTACGAGTTGCCACCCTGTTGCCGCGTGTCCGGTTTTGAACGCACCATTCACAACATGAAGGCCGCAGCTTCCAACTTCGAGAATCTGGGGGCTGTTACTGGAATCGCAGAGTTCTTGCTTGATCTCACGAAGAAATTTCATGTTTACGTTTGGCCCGTCCATTGATATCTGAAGAATTTTGGACCGTGAGAGTCCATCTGTGGCACTTTTAAATGTGGACACCAATTCTTCGGCCCGCGTGCGACCAAGAAAGCATGACGTCAGGTAGCGCGTTTTCACGCACTCCTCTGCCTCCGACCAAAAGCGAACCAACACGTCCATTTGCTCCTTTTGTGCAACTTTGTTTAACGACTCGTCAAACGCCACGACAAGGTGCGAGGCTTGGCTCACTTCCGACACGAGGATCTCTTTAAAGAACGGCGCAAGACCATAGACAACTGTATATCCCACCTTGTCTTGCCAAGCTGCACTTTCTTGGCTGTAGCTGACGACGGGAACATCAAAGGGAAAAGAGAAGCCGATGCCGCGGCAGCACGGTATGACGTGTGCGTCATAACAGCGTTCAGACACCACATCACCTCAGCATTTATGACCTGTATGTCACGCTGAAAGATATCCTTTGCTGCACGCTCGGGTTGGATGTCTGTAGCTGCAGTTGAAGCAAATGATGGCGGCACAGAACTTGACGCCACTGGCCCGGCTTGCACAATTGCCGCCGCCGGCTTCCTTGCCGGCGTAGTGAAAAACGAAGTTACAGAGGGTGTTGCGGCTCCGGTCGCAGCAAGTCGGTGCTTCTTACTTTCCACGTGACTTGTCAAAGCTCTTCTTCCCATGTTGCTGAGCGAAAACTGTTTTCTGCACAGCACACAGTAGGCCGCGTTCGTGTTACTTTCAACGGGCCTAACCCAGGCTGCAAACTGGCAGTGTTCCGGATTCGTCCAGTCTTGGACGAAAGTGCACTTAAAAGTCGTCATACTTGTCACATCAACGCGTTGCACAGGACAAGCGCAGAGAGTTGATTTGGGATTCACGTTCGAAATCACAACCACCGCACCTACACTGCGTACACTCCGCGTCAAATTCTACGCAGCGAAATATACTGCCAGCTTGCAGTTAAAAATCAGCTCTTGAAACAGGGTACAATGTATATATTCGATATTTAAGACGTATTTATAACACAACTGCAAACTTTTAACTTTTAAAATGAAGGAAAATGTTTTTTTTTTTATTACGCCAAATTCACGTGTCAACTTACTAGAAACCGCAGTAGATGGCACCAGGTGTTGAAGCTACTGCATGCTACTGCGCGGAGAGAATGGGGGAGCAACGCGCCACGCCGGCACCCCCGGCGGCCGAGGCGGAGTAGCACACTTACCGCATCCCCCTTCACCTGTAGCTGCTGCAAAAAGCTATCGCGGTTGTCGCGGCGCGCAACGTACGCGGAGTGGGGAGGCAGGGTCGGGGGGTCATCGAAGCGGTCGAATAGCTCACTTGCGATCCGCACGAAGCGCATTCTCTGCATCAGACGGCGCCATCAGAGACAGCGCGGGGAAACTGTACGCTTTCGACTCGCTCTGTTACTCGAGCCAGCATTACCGTGTTTTATTACAGCTAATTTTCCCTGATAGAAGCACAAATTTGTCAAATTCCCTGAGTTTTCCCTGATTTTTTCCAGACTATTCAAAATCCCTGAGAATTCCCGGTTTTCCCGGTTTTCCCGGTTGGTAGACACCCTGCAACACCCAATATGCTTTTTCTTTGTTTATTTTGGTGAGGAAACTAGTGTGTATGGCAACATTACCAGCATATAATGGGTCATTGGCGTAGCCAAGCCAAGCCAGTGCCAATAACCGTTTTTTTGTGCATCCAGTGGCAAGGGTCGGATAAACTACGCATAATTAACGCTGTCAAGCATGGCGAAAAACAGGCCAACGTCGGCAGAAGTAGAGGCCTATCTATGCAAACGATCAACTAAACCATCAAGTGACAAGGCCACTGCCGAATGACGTGACTCTGGTGAGATTGAGCAACAGTGCTTTCGAATACGCAAAGTGGCACACCCGGAGGGCGAGTCTCCCCTTGTCACAATTTTTAGGGGCAAAGCATTGTAGGTGCTCGGGCTGTCGGCCTCCCCTGTTGTGATCTCATGTCGTCACGGGAAATCAAGTTGTCAAATGATGGTCAAAAAACAAGTGTGTAGTGGATAAAACTGGTTCGAAATAAACTAGCAAGATTTAAACTAATTTAAAATACAGAACTAATCAGGATTTAATTGCATTAAATAAGAGAAATTTGTTAAATTTTGTCTCAGAATCAGTTTCAAACGCCACGTTTTCTCCTGTAAAGCATACTTCTTAGCGTGCGGCGGCAAGTGACACGAAGACAACTTACGGCCAGTCTGCTTAAATCCGGTTAACTCTTTCGGGACCGCCGGAAAAAGTGATGAAAAAGGGAGGTCTCGGTACAAATTTTTTTTTACATAAAGCAAAGGCACCATCCTGCCTTAGCATATACCAAAATGCAGCTAATTATATGTTCTTTGACATACAATACCAAGTTTTACTTCAACACTGACGATAGAACCATGAAAAAATCTGAAAGTAAGAACTTCGTAAAAAAACTACAGAAAAAGATAGAAAAAAGCGTAAATACAAAAATATTAAAAAAGAATAAAATTATTTCAGGATATACAAAATCTAACACAATGCTTTGTTTCTTCATTGAAAAAGTTTGATGCGGCTAGGTGTAACTGGTTTTTTGTTTTGTGTGTGATCTCTTTGGCACTAGGGCCATGGCTACGTCGTCGCCCAGGTACACGCCGGGCTCTCGTCTCGGCGAAAACTTGATCCGTTTCTGCGCTGGTGGCAGGAGATCACCACCATAGGTAGTTAACACCCTAGCGAATAAATATAAACCAGCCAGAACATATTTCGAGCGCACATACCTACTCCAGAGCCAATTGAAACCGAAACCAACACCCACCTTTGAGCGCGATTTGATGTTCCAGGCTGATCGACACCCGAATCCTCACTCGAGCTGAAATCCGATCTCTAAAGCCGCATTTAGACTCTTCACTGCCACTCTCATCGTTAAAATCCACAGTAGAAGGCGAAGATATGAGAGGCGAGACGAGGCGGATTTCTTATCGCGCTCGCACGAGTATGACGCCATGTTTGTTTACATTCGAAACCACTGCCCGTCAGAATAAAATATCTGATGCGTTGCCGCCTGGCGATAAAAAAAGAAACTTCACAAAAGAGAAAACTCCAGTTTTCAAACTATCTCCTAGATGTCGCTAGGTGTTCCATCGAGCGAAAATTTGTATTCTGCAGGCTCGCGAAACCATCGATCATATGTGATCGATGGCCTATGGAGCGGTCCCGAGAGAGTTAAAGAGAGGGCGCCACCGCCTCAGCAAGCGCATGATTGCTCCTCCCACCGGCGCTTCTCCGGCGCCCAATCAGCGCGTGCCGTGTGGCAAGAGAGCGACTTACACTCTTTGAATACACTTATACACTGCATGTTTCACCCCCCCTTAGGTTTCATGTTACTGGAGATGGCCCGGGATTTTTGATGTATAAGAGAATTCAGATTCCGTGAAGTTTGGCATTTATTATTCCCACACATGCATCATAATCGTTCCGGTCGATGAAAAAGGTAAGAAATGCCTCAAGCAGGGGGACGGTTCCCATCCATTGTGTGTAATTTGCCGCTGGTCATGCAGTCCAACTGGTCTAACTTTCAATTGCACAGCCGTCCTTCTTCAGATTATTTGGTATCAGCTGTTTTACTGACCAGACTAATAAATATGCAGAAGCTGCCGTGGGGGAACGCCAGGCAGCGATTCAAATTGTTTGACGAACGGTTTCGGGTAAACCTGCCTTGTCACAAAGGGTTTGAAAAGAGCCTGGCTAATTCTGCTGGCTAAACAGCTGGTTAGTAGTTGCTCCTAGTTATATTCTTGCTTTATTTGCTCAGCTTAGCATGCGTCTCTACACACTCGACCGCATGTGCCAGGCCTTTGAGGTAGACTTGAAAGTCACGAACACAATGCTTAATTAAGAGACACAAATACAAACCCAGGGAAGGCGTTAGCTGCCCGCAATATGCACCATTACAGGTGAGTAGGTGGTGGTAATGGTTGAGGTGATGATGATGGTGGTGTGATGATGATGATGATGATGATGATGGAGGAGGAGGAGGAGGAGGAGGAGGAGGAGGAGACCCACCTGATGAGGATCTTCTCGAGGGGCTTGCGGAAGAGGATGCAGCAGCTGGCCTTCTTGTACGTGCGTGGCCCAGGCGGCCGGATGCAGAGGCCGCTGTCGGCCTGCGCATCTTTGGCGACGCGCTTGCTGAGCTCCAGGCTCAAGATCTGGTGCGTGAGCTCCTTGACAATCTGCAGTGGAAACACAACCGCCCACCCAGGGGCCAGATCAAGAGCACTCATCCACTAACTTGCTTCCTTTTGTTTTTTTGAGCAATACCACGACCAGACAAGCAGTTGTTAGCAGACAGCTTGCATGTTCTAAGTCAGCTCTGGTTGATTGACTGATTGATTTGATGGTGGGGCTTAAAGCGTCGAAGCTACACCTGGGGCGAAGCACACTGCACCGGACGGCTCCGGATTAATTTCGACCCCCTGAGCATCCTTAATGTGCACTGGAATCTCGGCACATGAACAGCAATCACTTTTCGGTTGATTCATTGTAGGGTTTAATGCGCCAATGCAACGCAGGTGATGAAGGCACGCTGTAGCGGAGGGCTCCAGATTAATTTTGACCACCTGGGGATCTTTAACGAGCGCCAAAATCTCATACACACGGGCATTTTTGCTTTTCACCCCCATCAGAAAAGTGACCGCCATGGCCCGGAATCGAGACCCGCGTCCTCGCGCTCAACAGTGAGTGAGTGAGTGAAACTTTATTGAACACTCATGTTAAAGCACATGAGGAGGCAACCTGTTAAGGCGCCAATACAGGCCGATGGTTAGTCTTCGGTAGAGGGGTCCATGGACATCCCAGGAGCGACTCGATCCAGGTCCCGGACACTCCCGGTGGTCCCCTGGGCGCTGCTCCTGGTGGGCTCCTCCTGGCGTTGACTTGACGGCCGTTGTAGCTCCAGTGCTGCGATGATAGTGTTGACCGCCTGGAGCTGTGTGTCTAGGTTAGCGCTGCACTTGGCGTCTTCTATTTCCTGAGGAAGCGTTGTTCCCGTTGCTGCGTTGTTGCATTGCCATAAGATGTGAGCCAGTGTAGCTCTCTGGTCTTGACATAGGCGGCAGATGTCCGTTTCGTACACCTCGGGACATACGTATCGGGCAAGGGCTGGTGTAAGGACAGAGTGTGTTTGTAGTTGTCGGTAGAGGACTGCTTCCGCTCGAGTTAGGCCCGGGTGTGGAGGAGGCATGGTCCGTCTGCTGAGTCGGTACCAGGTGACAATCTCGCTGTAGGTAGTCATGGGTTCCTTGCCCGCGTTGTACGACTCCGAAGTATCAGTGTCGACTTCTGCTGCAGTGCGGTTGGTAAGATCTCGCGCTGCAGCATGGGCAGTCTCGTTATGGTTGGTGTTCCCCTTCCCAGAGATGTGGGGTCCCATGTGGGCGGGAAACCACTTGAGGTAGATGGCGAGGTTGCGTTCCCGTATTTGAGAGAGAATATGGGCAGCAGCCGCGCACACATTTCCTCTGGCATAGTTCGTTATCGCTGACTTGGAGTCGCTGAGGATTGTCGTGGTCGTGGGAATTGTGATGGCCAGGGCGATAGCCATCTCTTCTGCTTGCGTTGCACTTGGAGCCTGGATGGATGCTGCGATCTTGACGTTGCCCGTCGTTGCCGCGATCACCGTGGCTGCGTAGGTGTTTCTCTGCTGATACTGGGCCGCATCTACATATACAGCCCCGTTGTCGTTGGCGTGAAGGTCGATCAGAGCTTTTGCCCTGGCCAACCTCCTTTCTCGGTTGTGCTCTGGGTGCATATTTCGCGGGAGCGGGGGCACCACCAAGTGTTGGCGTATCTCCTCCGGTATCTTGTTCTTAGTTGTCTCTCTTTCTCTCGTGGGTGCGAGGTTCAGTCGATGGAGAATGTATCGACCAGTTCGTGTTGCTGATAGCCTCTCTAGCTGTGCAGTTCGTTGTGCCTCCGCAATTTCCTCCAGAGTGTTGTGTACACCTAGGGCGAGAAGCCGTTCAGTGCTGGCACTCTGGAGGAGACCTAATGCGAGCTTGTATATTTTGCGGATTGCTGCATTGAGTCGGTCCTGTTCTTGTCGTCTCCAATTGTGGAACGCGGCTATGTAGGCTATGTGACTGATGGCAAAGGATTCTATAAGTCGCATCAAACTTTTCTCCTTCATGCCTGTTTTCCTGTTTGAAAGGCGTCGGATTAGGTGGGATGCAGATATTGCCTTTGATGTGATCTTGGTGACCGTGGCGCCATTACCGCAGCCGCGCTCCAGTAGAAGCCCCAGAACTCTGATTTTTGAGACCTCTGGGATTGTTTGCCCCTCCTTTGTGTGCACCTGGATGTTATGGGCATAATCTTTCTTTCTCCGACCCTTTGGCGGTATGATCAGGAGTTCTGATTTAGCCGGGGAGCAGACAAGGCCCGACCCCTCAAGTTTTTCCTCTATTATATCGACCGCTTTCTGTAGGGTGTCTTCAATATGACCGTCGCTGCCTCCCGAGACCCAGAGTCGACTGCCTCAGCCAATGAGCCACCGCGGCAGGTAGCAATCACTTTTCACCTCCATCTGAAAAGTGACTGTTAGATGTGTAGAAGTATGGATGGCCGAGCGGTAGGAAGTGACTACCGCGAACAGTAGGCCATCAGGCCCGCGAAAGACATGAGAACATGCCGAGCCGTTTTCCCAGAACGAACTGTGTTTTTTTTCACAAACCGGCCACTCACCGCTGTGCCAGGCTTGCACGGCTGAACACAAAACTATCAGCGCCGCGTGGGGGCGCTGCACATGAGCTAACATTGTAACAGTGACCGTCTGCAACCACCCGAACCACCTGCGACCATCTGAAAAGCGACCACTTCCATCTGAAAAGCAAACCCGCGTCCTCGGGCTCAGCAGCCGAACACCTTAGCCACTGAGCCACCATGGCGGGTACTACGCAAGTTTTCTATTCACAGTGTTTACCTGAGGGAGAAAAAACAAAACTGTCCGGGCGCAACAAGACTACCATATTCACTTGAATGTAACGAGTCTTCATTTTTCTTCTAAACTTTTGCACGTCACATCTGCCCTCGCCTGACATTAGGCGAGAGCAACATTCACCATTTGAAAACTTTTGAGAACCCCACGGTTTTTCAATGCTACGTTGGCAACGTCTTTTTACACTCCACATCAAATTCGCCAAAGTTGAAATGCTCTCTCTCTCTCTCTCGACTCTCTCGCTCCTCTCTCTCGTCTATCTCTCTCTCTCTCTCTCTCTCTCTCTCTCTCTCCTCTAGCTCTCCTCTCTCTCTCTCTCTCTCTCTCTCTCTCTTCTCTCTCTCTCTCTCTATCACGAATGACTCCCACACAGCCCACTTGGATGCAAAACAGTGCAAACTGAGCACTTACTCAATACCACTACAGCAAAGATACCAACTCAGGGAACAAGTTCGCTTAACCAATTACTCCACCAGATAAGATGCTGGTAGGTTGCACTGCACAAACTGTTTTCATTTGAGAAGGTGTTCCACACCGTGTCACCTATTTCCTCAGTTATAAGCAGCACCCCGCCCTCTTCTTTTCCTCTTTTTCCACTGTCGCGACGGCGACAGAGAGATGAGAAGACACACGTCTGCACGCTACAGCGCCGTGGACCCAAACTGGAGGCCCCGCTTTATTCCACGCTCGTGCCCAGCACGCACCGCAAGCGCGTGGTCAGCACTCGCCACTCGTGGCTCAGCCCCAGCGTCATCGTTCCTGGAGCGTGCCCGTTTGCGGCAGCAGACGACGCAAGCCGCTGGGGCGCCGCCACACCACAATTAGTGGTGCCTACATTAGGGGGGAATGCTTATGAAGCCCACCTGAGTAAATGCAAACATTTCACTGAAGTTATGGAATGTCTGTGGGGTGCTCAGAACCAAGAAAATACAGTGCTCTCTCACCCGTGAGAGAGAACACCGCCTCAACGTTGCAATCTGTCGTCACCTGAACGGAAAGTACTGCATGCAAGAAACGAGTGCACTCACAGCGTTCCGCTCTTCGCCGGGGGTGCCACCGAGGAAAGCGAACCGGATCACCACGCAGGGGGCCTTGTAGGTGACGCGGGTCACGTAGAACGACACCGGTGGCTTGTCACCTTCCCTGCACACGGCACCAACCAACGTGTCGAAGAGAGAGAGAGAGAGAGAGAGAGAGGCCGTTTGAAGATCGAGGCCATCACAGCCTTTTCGTTCAACAGCATTTTTCGCAAGAAAAAAGGTAACAATTCTGAGTGTAATTCGCAGAAACACTGCAGCACAAGCCACTCCTTCCTGGCCCCGATAGGACAAGGAGGTGGAGGATGATGATGACGATGATGATGATGGCAGTGGTGCCACTGATGAACGGTGACTTGGAGCAATTTTTGTATCGGCAAATTATTAATTTTGCAGCGATTTGGAGCTAAATGCCAGTTTTGGAGCGCCTTGGAGCAACTAAACATCAACTGCTAGATGCGTCGAAAGCATCTCTCAACACTAAAAATTGACCAGTATCGTCAGTAACTGATGTGGAGGTGCTTTTCACACGAGATCACAAATGGATGGCACAACTCAAGAATAATGGTCTTGTCCTTACTAGGGGAAGACTTTTCAAGGAGTCACTGAAAACGCTTCATAGTTGGCAGGCTCGAACATGCATTAAAAATAGCTTTCACAGTCAGCTCTCCCAGTAGCCCAAGAAAAGCCAAATAGCCAATAAAAATTCCGCCAACCACAAGAAAAAGTAGCCATATTTGGTTATGCATAGCCAAACTGGCATCCCTGGGCAACAGGATTTTTTTAAGTGCGAATGCACTTATAAGCGACCCCAAACCATCCACCGCCGGCGTCGGCGGCGGCGGCGGCGTCGGCGTCCGCAGTGCTCCTCTATATTTAAAAAGAAACAGCATCCGGCGCCAGGTTTCGATCCGAGGACTTTGCGGCCGCAGCCAGCCGACGCTCTACCGACTAAGCCACGGACGCGACGCTGATATCAGTGTTAGTAACGCGCCTATATCTTTAACGCATTCAAACTACGTCGTCAGCGGCGTGCGTTGGCGACTCAGCGGCGTTTATAGCGGCTTGATAACTGCGTGGTGTACACGTGATACTACAAACCCGATGGAAGAGATGGAAGAGAAGGCGGCAAGGCAGTGGGCTGCGGGCGCCGAGCGCAAGCGCCGCAAGCGGGCCGAAACCGTGCATTCGCACTTTCACATTCTCCCCCTCGGGGAAATGCGGGGGAATTTTTCCACTTATTTCGAAACAGTCGCTAGAAGTCGCCAGAAGTTTGATGCAATTAAATCCCCTAAGTATCCATGCAATAGCAAAAATGCAACAAAACATAATTTGCAAGGTATTTAATTCCTTTCTGGTGCGGATAAAAGGCAACATGCAACACAATAATGAATATTGAAAGGCTTCGACAAACCTGCGTAGCAAAAAAACAACGCGTCTCTTTTCTAGTTTACTAATTGTTGAGGCAAGCCCTCGTGTTTTACTTTTTCATTTTAACAGATGCAGGCGCTTGCTATCAGTCCTCGTGAGCATTTCCACGCTAGTTGGAAATGGGCACGAGAAATACGCATGGAGCATTATTGCATGTGGTTCGTGCGCGTCGGCGTTGCGCGTGCCATTTTTTCACGCCCGCGTCGACGATTCCACACACGCGGCAGCTTCTGCCTCGCTCAGAAAATGACGCGCGTCGCGCGCGGCAGTGGGAGGAGCCTGGAGACTTGCGCCAATGGGGAGGCGCGCGCCTCATGGCGGCGGTTTTGAAGCGCTCGAGACAGCCCAGTCACGGCCGGCTGGCTCCGTCGGAGGTGTTTAGGCTTTCCACCTCGGCAGGTATTGCATGGACGCTTTCACTAGCAACGCGGATGATGTTTTATAGTACCGATTTTGCCCACATTATAAGCTCCTTTACCACACAAGCAACTTCGTGTGTGCCTTGAGCGGTATTTTTGAGAGCGCTTAAAAGTGGTCCCTCGAGGTCCCCACCACTTCGCAGCCAAAGCCGCCGCCTAGTTGCCGCGCCGTGCGCAGCGTACGGGTGGTTACGCGGCAGCGTCAGCGCGCCTGTGGCGTGCGTGGCGCATTTTCGCGAGCAGAAAACGCTCCATGAGGTTCATGCATTACAGAGACTGGATGTTTTTCACGGCCCGCTTCACTTGCGACGGTCCACTCCGCGAGCCCAACAAGCGAAGCGGGAGCTTGCAGCCGAGCGCGCATCACGCATGCCGCGAAACGGCGCTCCCGCTGGCTCTCGGAGCGGAGAGGACCGGCAATAAACGCCACCTAAAACTACCTATTGTTTATAGCAGGAACCATTGGAAACTACAGCAAGAAGGAAAGTTTTTAACCGCGGTACGCCAGCGCTGCACTGAGTTGCTAGACGAAAACGCTGTATCGGCGGTACAGTGACGGCGCCAACCAAACTCACCTCGGCAAACACAATGACGGGTGCTAGGGAGTTGTCAAGCCGAATTAGTTACACATGTCTAGAGACCACTGTGAAGTAGTGCTTATAACAGGCTGCACATGATTTGCGCGACAGAAATTTTGGCACACTTTTGGCACACTTGAGTGCAAAATCGTGTTTTTTTTCAGGATAGCCCAGGATACCTCATTTTGCGCAAATTGGCGCATTTGGCGCAGGAGTGGGAGCCCTGTGATGGGGAGGTTGGTGGGGATGAAGACAAGGATGATGAAAAGGCGGGGAGGAGGATGACGACTGTAATGAAGGCGAGAACGATGAAAGGGAGGATGGGTGGTGGTGATGATGAAAAGGGGAGATGGGTGAAGATGCCGACGTCGGGGAGTAGGGAGTGACGGTGACTAGAAGAGGATGGTGATTATAAAGAAGGTGACGATGAGGATGAAAAGGAGGAGGAGGATGATGGCTATAATGAAGGTGAGAACGACAAATGGGAGGATGGGTGATAATGATGACTAAAACGGGATGTGGGTGATGATGATGATGATGACAGGGATCAGGGGGTGGTGGTGGTGACTAGGAGGTGATGGTGATTGTGAAGAGGGTGATGAAGAGGAGCAGGAGGAGGATGAAGAAGGGAAAGATGATGATGACGAAGAGGGCGAGGATCCCTCCTTTACCCGAGGAAGGTGACGTAGGAGTGCCCGTCGGCCAGCACAAAGCTGGAGCGGTCCCGGAGCAGGGCGCAGAGGCGGTGCAGGGCCTGGCGGCACTGGACGGGGTCGTAGCGGCCGCTGCTGTTGGGCTGCTGCAGGTGCCGGGGCAGTGGCAGGTCGTGCTCCAGCAGCAGTCCCACCCGGTGCATGTGCATCCAGCGCTGCCTGCACCACCACCCGGGGGTCACACCGAGGGGTCATTACGAGGTCAAAGCGGCCTCGAGGGCATCTATCTACTGTCAAGGCTCGCTCGCACGACTACCTCATCTTGACCGAGATTGGAGCACACGTTCGTTGGATAACATTCCACCCTCACTGCGACAATTCGAGATCGTTCAGAGCTTAATTCACGCTCAAATGCACCTTTGCGGGAAGAACCCAGCTGCGACGAAAGCACCAGCTGACCAAATGTAGCAGCCTTTTAGCTGAGGTTTTGCTCGTTGAGTTTCGGAATCTTGTGTCACGGTTCATCTTTGCGACAAGATGAGGGGCACAAGAAACAATAGGTGCCTATCAACTATCACACTGTGACAAACAGCTCAAACTGACATTACTGGGATAGCAATATGGCGACACCGATGGTTACAAACAAAGTCCCGTGAGTGACTGTTTTTCCTTACATTCCTAAACTTTCTCTTTGTTTCCACAAAACTAGACTTTCCCCGTCAAAACAACTCCTGTCTCTACCTCACTGTTCCTATTTTCTTTTTCGGGACAATGCCTTACGAAGGCTCCACCCATCCCAATTTATCCAGTTACAAAATTTGTGACACCATAAACCAAAGTGCAAAAAAATGTACAAAGCAGCACTGCTTGTTTTTCCACACATTTAAAACTTTCTACGTCGCCAAATAATTGCACTGCTGCATTTGTGTTCCCTGCACCGCGATTGACCGGTAACGGCAACTTTACTTTGCACTTGAACGTCCCTTAAATCAAAAATGAAGGCCGGCGTACCAGTAAACAAGTGCACGAAACACAAAAACACGAAGCCAGAATACAATACCCACCAGATGCTGATGTCCAGCATGCAGACGGGCTTCCAGAAACTCACGAACGGGGCATAGCTGCTGTTGTTCTTCACACTGCAAAAATGTGTCACAACCACTCACTCACCTGACTGCACTGCAGGGTATATTTAAACATAAAATATTTCGGCGCATGCTTCTATGTAAAGTTTCTTGCAAAGAAAGAAAAAAATGAAGGAAGCTCACACTAACGTGCAAAACTTGAAGGTAGCGAAGCTGTATGCAACCGCCACCACGACCATCACTTGCAGCCAATTCGCTCCTTCTTCGCTGCCACAACGACCTTTTACTCCATCATTGTTGCTATAAATATGAGCTCCTTTCATTTTTTTGGACGTGACAATCATTGGACATCACCTTGGAGGGGCGGACGCTATGAAGTGTCTTTCTCGTTGTTTTGAGCAAGTGTTGCCACAATTACGACAAACGCTGAAGATGGTTTTTTTTTTTTTTTTTTTCTTCCAGCCAATTTTCTTTCAGTGGGTAGCTTGGCTGAACAAACATGTGCAGGTGATGCTGAGTGGTTTCCACGAGGCCCGCATTACAATTTTCGAAACAGCGTCGATGTTAAAAATTGGAAAGGGACATAGTGTTCCCCTGAAATGTGCTGTACTAAGGGCCCCTAATTTTTAGCCGGAAATCAGCTTGCTGCCGACTGATTTTGAGTGTTCTAGTACACGCTAAAGCTGCACCGGTCCCACGGGGGACGACGCTTTAGTGGAGGGCTTTTTCAGATTAATTTTGGCTACCTACCGGGGATTTTTAACGTATGCTTAAATCTCGACACACGACGTGCGTCTGCCGCAGCTCGGAATTGACCCACCTCCTTGAGCTCAGCAGCACAGCACCTTAGCCACTCAGCCACCGCAGCGGGTAATTTGCTGTCCCGCTCAAACAGGTAGCCAGCCCTCTCTCTCTCTGGTTGCATCGATTTTTTTTTTTTATGATGTAAGTGTGTCGGGATGGTGTTGGCAACAGTACAACATTTTTTTTTTTACTTGCACTGGTGCAGACCCTTGCAGATGAGTGCAGACCCGTGCAGAGTGCTACTGGAGCTATCAGTTAGTTAAAAAAAAAAAATGGTAGTAAAAACAGGTCACGTGCTTTCCCCATGTGGCTTTTGTGGCTGCTTGCTCGGGTTAAAATAACAACATCCGGAGCACTGACGACACTTGCAGATCCCATTGCGATGTTGGCCTCTTTCCAAGTTTGAGGAGGCATCGCCACTTATTAAGAAACCAATATTTGAGGTTCCGCCTAACAAGCAGCAAAATATGATTTCCAGCTAACAAGGAATACTTGTTCAAACATTTAAGTGCTTTGTTCCAATACGTATTTACAAGTTTTGTTCACATATTTTATGTGTCCTCTTAAATAGACAAGTCAACTACCACTTCCTCCTGTGTTTCGAACTGTGGAGCCAATTGCCCCATGATAGTACGTCTCTTTTATGCGTCACCTTGGGCTGCCCAAAACTGCTTCCAAAGTAACTGTTATCTTTTTCTCTTCTTTTTTTTTTTTTTCTTTGTACATGAAATTTCTACTGTGAAAGCAGTTTTGGGGAGGCCAGGACCTGCTTAGAGTTGTCGCCAGATGTCGTTCCCCACAACTTCCCCTGTGGAATGACACAGAAAAAGAAAAAGACAAGCAAACACAGCGTGCCGTCAACGAGAGGGTCGCACTCACTTGGGCGAGGGTGCGGGGTTCCCCGAGGAGCTGTTGTGTGGCATGACGAAGAGCGGAATTCCGTTGCGGAAGCTCTCGGGAACCGAGTAGTACACCGGGTTCTGGTTGAACGAGTGCAAATGCACCAGCAGCTGGTCCGTGCTCGAGATGCTGCGGCGAAGGGTAAGCAGGAGGGCGAGTTTTCTTAACACCGGTGCCGTTGTACAAGACGCAAGTTCAGCCTCGCGCCCACCGCCCAGCGTTCCTGCCACGCGCAGTGGCTTTAGCAAAAAAAGAAAAAAAATACTCCAGCGCTGTCGTCGAGCGCCTACTGCGCTGTAATGCTGGCATGAGGAACCACGGGGTGCATCAATGCGTATGACAATGACTACTACTGGCACAGTGCAAAGCAACGACGAACATGCAAATAAACAACTTCAAACTTGTACAAATGTGTGGTGATGTGTCCTTAGTGCTCACGTATAAAGAACCCTGCCGCTTCGCTGTGGTTTAAGCCTTGCACGACTTAGTGCAAGCCTTGCCAGTCGAGCTGCTGGAGGTCGACAATGCTGAGGATGGCTTTGCATCCGCCACTCGTCGCGAAGAAGACGACGACCTCTTCGATGCACATGACGACGGTTACTAGCAGCGCAACCATGCAAATAAACAATGTTACCGAAACTTAACCATGTGTCCGGCAATGCTCACCTACAACAGCTTCGCCATTCAAGTCTCACAGGTGAGTGCACAAACTTCCCTGAATTTTTTGACACGAAAAAAATAATAAAAAAAATCATTCCGTAAACTTCGGTCTGCTTACATGCTTTGGGGGCGAAAGTATTATCACCTCCTCTGGCAATACTTTTAAAGGAGCCATGAGAGAAAACACAAGTTTGGTTCATTCGAAAGATTGGCCTCGTTAGAACCATAACGACACCCATTATAACGCAAACTTCGCTCAAATAAGCTACATAATTAGGAAAAAAGGAAATGACCATGCGACCCACCAGCTCATTTTCCCGCAACAGAACCTATGATGTCACATGAGAATGCTCTGCGATTGGCGGAGGCCGGCAAAAGCAAACGCATGTTAGGCAGGGCTTTCAGTTTGCATAGCGAGCTAATGCCCGTGAAACATACTGCACATTCTTTTTTTGACAAAGAACGGTGGAGTAAAACGAACGACTCGCAAGCGTGTGCGCCAATGCGTACGAAACTAGCGCCGCCGCCGAGCTCGACATCTCGCCGTCGCGCAGACGAATTTTCGGGTTCAAGGCTCTTCGGGGCAACGAACCGTTCCCAGCACGCACAGCCGCGACCTTGCTTCGTATCGTAATCCCTTCACAGGAGGTTGGCCGTCATATCTCGCCAACCAGCAAAGGTAAAAATAGAAACGAGGGGAGCAAGGAACAGCAGAAGCGACGAGATAGTGCCAGTCGTCGCGTAAGTTTCGAATGGTGTTGGCTTGCTGCTGTCGTTACGAGCCAGCTTTTCCAGTTTACAACCACACTGAAAAATTCAGTTTGTTCGAGTACTTTTAAAATGAAATTTCGTTACTGCGTTTTGAAATGCCCATGTAGTACGGGCAAATCGTCGAGGGAGTGCGACATCCCCGCCGGTGAGGAGATCTCCTTTCATGTGCTGCCCAACGACGAACCTAGCGAAGCAAGTGGCTACGTTTTGTGAACTTTGCAAACGGAGGAGAAAGAGAGCTAAAGGAAGTACGAGTGTGCTCGCTTCATTTCCGAGGAAGTGATTACGGCAGGGACCCTTACGTAGCTCACTCCTGGGACATTGCTGGCGCTCGTCGCCGACTTCGTCAAATCGCTCTGACCTTGGGGAAAAAAATGCCGTAAACACCGCGCATTGACGCTCGTATCTTTCTGGTCGAAGCAGAGAGCTCGCGCGACGGCTTTCCATACACGACCACCGGCCAACTGGCATAAGTGATACTGCTACTGGAAATTGAACTATTAAAATTCTATTATTAACCGTAATCAAAATCACGCACATACGTACCAGCTATATTCGTCCGTCGCGACGGGCTGACGAGGCAGCGGTGCCGACGGCTGGGCGTTCGTCTGTTGTGTCTATCGCGGAATGGTCGCTTTCCCGTCCACCGCGTATCCCATAACTCTTGCCGCTCGTGCACTTGAAGCATTGAGCGTTTTTGTGGTGTGAGGTTGTTAATGCAAGCCCGAGCTCCTCGGCGAGAGTTTGTTCTCCGGATCAGGCGATTCCATGACTAGGGCTGCGGTGCACTAGGTTTTACTAGTATTTTTAAAATGGCCGCCGTCTCGATCGACTCCGTGCATGTGGGTGCTATATGGAGTCGACATACTAAGTATCTGTTTCATGGACCGGCTCGTATGACGCCATTGTTCACGTCACGGAATGTGCAATTTTAGCGGGAGATTTAAATTTTGGCTTAAATTGCCTTATTTCTCAGTGAATAAAGCATCATTTGCTTCCGGGAAAGCGCTTGGGGTACTATGAAACACCTAATCTTTCGAATAAAACAAACTTTTGTTTTCTCTTCATGGCTCCTTTAAAACACCGTAATCTTTCTTGGGCTACTCAAACGCGAAAATCTCTGTCTGTCCGTCTGTCCGTCCCTGGATTTGGCCACCTGGCCAAAGTTGAAAGAAATCTTGAGTGAGACGTTCATGCAGGCAAAACATTTTCAATCCAATAAATCCCGAAAGATGCTCCGTAAACACCGTTCAGCAAGAACATTTTATTTAGGCTTATGGAGGAAGAACGTCAATACAAAATCAACGTTTGCAGTGTCCTTTTAATTAAAAGTAGATGTGTGGGTGATTTTTGCGAGAAGAAATTTTAAAATATGCATTTTGAAAACAATGTTTCAATTACAAGATACAAACAAGGCTGGCACCAGAGGTCTGCACTCATGGCTCGAGCGCAAAGTCATAACAATCACAACAAATAGCGCAGCAGTACAAAGTGGCAAAAGTGAACTCCCTAAACGTCCAAAGAATGGACCAAGAGAGGAGGGGAGCAGCGTGAGATGTCGGCAGACAATACACCAGAAGCAGTTATGTGGCAGGGGGGTGGCATAAGACCATCGTCTTTTGACGATATTTGCAGTGATGCAAGTAGATGAGCAATCTTTTTTTTTTTAAGAGCGAAGCTCTTTAGCGAATCATAATTTTTCGTGCCCGCAGTTAAAAATACCAAGAAATTGCCGAGCGCGTGCATGCGAGTGCAAAGCCTCGCGACGGCTAACTGGCAGTTAAAAAAACCAAGAAAATGCCAAGTGCTCATGTGTGCAAGCCTCACGGCGACTGCCCAGCATCACCAGTGCACGTCTGCATTGGCCAAGATTGGCCAAGATTGGCAAAAAAAAAAAGAGAAACCTCCAGCATTCGCCGTAATCGTGGCAAAACTCGCTCGGAACGAGAAAGTCACTTCATAGCATACGCCCCTCCAAGGTGATGTCCTATGATTATCCCTTCCAAAAAATGAAGGAAGCTCAGCCTTATAGCAGCAATGATGGAGTAAAGGTCGTTGTGGCAGCGAAGACAAAGCAAATTGGCTGCAATCGCGAACTTAAACCGTCGTGATGGTCGTGAAGGTTGCGTACAGCTTCGCTACCTTCAAGCCTTGCGTGTTTCTGTGAGCTTCTTTCATTTTTTGCACCGCTGCGTGTTTGCATTGCTCTCCTCACTTTTGTTTTTTAATCTTTTGGCGTGAATTATTTCAACAAGCAGGTTGGCAACACTTCCGTCCCATCACAGCTACCCCAGAATCAGGGTACTTTGTAGAAGTGACGTAGAAAACCCTTTCAAGACTCCCAATGTAACCTTTCCAGTTGTGTACCACCTCAGTGGCTGTTACACATGCACGTTGTCCCTTGTTTCTTTAATTTGCGTTTCACACTTTTCCAGCGCCAAATCTGTGTCCTGTGCACGATCAGCGGAGTTTGTTGTACGTGCGGTTGAGTGTACTCGCCTGGTCTCTGGCTAACAGCCAAATGTGCATTGCACAGACAAGCCAAAGCTGTTCGTGGCTCAAGACCAAGCCCGCTTTCAGCGTCCCTGTTGAGAATGTGTGTGGTGCCCGCCCTGTGTGGTGTGGTAGCTCTGTTCGAAACAAAATCTGCCTTATTGCAGCCTAAGAAGTGCAGCTCTTCTCAAACTTGTATGTGAGACGTAACAAGTAATAAAAAGCTTTCCATCGATTAGATTTCACTTTAATTTTATACTGCCTTTTCAGGAGTGGCGATCCTTGTACTTCAATTACTTCTTTCTTGTTAACAATTACGAAATTTGCGACAACATTTCTCAATTTTCTTTTTTCTTTTTCTTTTTTATACCACTAAGCAGAGACCTCAAATATTAGTACGCGGCTTCACCACGCTTCCTTTTCTGCGCAACCTTTTTCTTCTTTTTGGTACACCAGAGAATACATTCAGGTGCAACGAAAAGATAGCTCTCGCCACACCGTGGCCATCTGCTGCAGCGTCTGTCCCAGACATTTTCAGAAATGTTGTTCAACTTGTGATGGATTCATTATGAGGCTTGAGGCTCCAACGCTACACAGGCGATGAGGCGTGCCGTAGTGGAGGGCTACGGATCAATCTTGACCACGTGGGGATTTTTACCACCCTCTGAGATCTCGGACACTCGGGTGTTTTTGCTTTTCACCTCTATCAGAAAAGCGGCCGCCGCGGTCAGGGAATCAAACCCGTGTCCTTGGCCACAGCTCCTACGGAAGTGTAGCCGCACTTTGAAATTTGACACAATAGCGTGCACAACTAAAGCAACCTTTCATTCAAGGTACGCATGTGCCAGTAGTCATCCCAATACAAAAGTTGCATGAAAAGTAACTTGCAAAGTAACTAATTATTCAGTAGCAATTTTTATTAAATTTTTTGATGCTGCAGTTGAAATTGTAATCAGTCACCTTTTTTTTCCTAACATGAACAAGCCTGGTATTATTTTATTTATTTATTTTCCGAATACTGTTAGCCTTTCGGCTGTTACAGCCTGGTATTGTATTCATTTCTCTCTCAATCCAAGGAGATGATGATGATGAGGACGATTATTATTAATAGCATCATTATTATTATCATCACTAAAGTTAATGATGAGTTAATGAAAAGTTAATGATAAAGTTAAACTGAACATCTACAATGCTTAATTTCCTCATATACTAATACAAGCTTAGTATGGACTACTACAACTAAACAAAACGGGAAGCGTTTTACTTTGTTTCCCTTCATTCACGGTCATCGTTATCGTCGGAGAAAGTTGGCTTGCCTGCAGTGAGCTTTGGGTGGACTACAGATGACATCAGTAAGACACAGAAAGCTTCGCTTTAAAACCCCTGATTTGAGACAACCACGAGCAGACGTGCGAGCAAAGCGGCGCTCACTTCTTGAGGGCGTTCCAGTACTGCTTGGCGACCATGAGGCGGACCGGGCTGCAGCGTGCGGGCTTGGACTGCTTGAAGTACTCGCACGAGACGTCGTGCAGGAACTCGTACGTGGCCTCCACGTACACCTCGAACTTACAGCCCGCCCCCCGCTGCTTGGGCTGCTGTGACGAGGACGACGGGTCGCGCGACGACGACGACGAGCTGCCCCCCGACGGGTCACGGCTGCGAGTTGCACGGGCAGCAGTCAGGTCACGTGACACTGCAGTGAAAGGTTTGAACTACGCAGCGCTTCTTCGAGCACCCGGGTTTAGCGTGACTCGAAAGGTAAGCAACTTTCACAATCGCCGTGAAAATCCCAGCCCCACCTTTTTTCCCCCCCTTTTCCAAACCCTGCTTGTTGGAACACATTTTACAGCTAACTTCCAAAAAAACATGATGAGGCATTTGAAGCATGAAACTAGCGGCAGGACGCAGCAATGTTTTGCAATGAAACCTGTCGTGCACTAAGACACTTCCACCACCTGCCACGGTGGCTCAGTGGCTAATACCCCCGTCACACGGGCACTTTCAATCGCGATTGAGTCGATCCAGATCGAGCTCGAATCTGGATTGGGTGCATGCTACATGGCAGTTTCAATTGCGATCGAGCCCTATCCTGCTCGAACTCAATCCTGGCTTCCCCAAGCGCGATCGAGGCTTTCAAGTGCGATCGAACGAAAGCGGTGATACTCTCTCCCGCTAAAGTAATGGCACAGAAGGTGACAACTTCAACTAACGTCACAATTGTGTCAAATGACTTGACCCAAATAAGCGTGCGTAACATTTACATATTTATACATATACAGTCAGTCCCGCTACAACGAAACTCGCGGGGCGTGCGCGAAATTTCGCTGTTGCGAAAATTCGTTGTCGACGATTTTATTATTTTTTTTCAAGAGGGTGGGGGGGCAACAGATTCCACATTAAAACTAAACTTGTTACGACGCGCTCCGCTAAATAGGGCTCCGGACGTACCTTTAATATGCTGCGAATTTTCGTACTCGCGTGCTCTTCGTTGTCCGCCTAGTTAGAGAAACGGCTTGACTGAACCCGCGTCCGCGTGCACAGCAACACAGTGGCCTGGCCGGAGCCACCTCGGTGGGAGATAAAATAAATACATGCCACGTGACCCTTATTCGCAAAAAAGTAGGTTCCTAACGTCAAATACCTGATGTTTACCTGCGTCCGCTTTACAGGAACGTGCTTTTCGCAATTTTCCAGCAATGCCACTGCACTGTCATGAACTCTGATTGTTTTAAAAGTGAAAAAATGCTTTAATGCCAAGAATCGGTTTTTCGCCTGCTTCCGCTTTGCAGCAAGCATGGGCACAATGCAGCTCTCGCACTCGATCAGCAAGGCTATTGCGCCGTCGTCCTCGTTAACGCCGATGATGCGCCTTATGGTGTTCAAAGCTTCCATTAGTTCCAATGTTGTGGGTGCGGGCTCAACTTGTGCGGTACTATCCTCTGCACTATCCTCTGCATGGACACACTTCAAAATGTCTCCATCCGACAGTTCCTCACGCACCACCACACACAAGTCTGCTCAGACATAGTCCTCGAGGTCAACGTCGGCAGGCATGTCTCCAGTCTCCCGCAGTGCAGCCCACGCATCGGCGTAGTCGTCAGATGGCCACTCGTACACCTCGTCCTCATCCGCACCCGACGTTTCAGAAGCCTGTGCGGCAAAGCCAGCATGGCGTAAGCAATTGGTGATTGTTACGTCACTTGTTGCGCACCACGATGCAGCCAGCAATTCCAGCGCCATGAAGAGATCAATCTTCATTTCACAGCCCCTTCGAGCTGTGATCAGAAGCCTAATGACGCGTTTACGGTAGGCCCGCTTCACACTTTCGATGACCACTTGGTCGAGGGGTTGGATGACTGAAGTGCAGTTGGGGGGGAAGAACTTCAACTGCACATGCTCCAGCTTGATGTCCCCGACGTTGTGGGCGGAGCAGTTGTCCAAGAGGAGACAAACCTTCCGGCCTTGTCTGCCCATGTCCCGGTTGAAGGTCTCCAACCACTCGCCGAAGATAGCCCGGGTCATCCAAAGCCCGGCTATTGGCAACGTACTTCACAAGGACGGGCCCGTTTCCCTAAAGCAGCGTGCTTTGGCACTTTTCCCGATGACCAAAAAGCGGCTGTCTGTCCGAACCGTCCATGTTCGTGCATAACAGGACGGTTACCCTTTTCTTGCTTTGCTTACCCCCTTGGCAGCGCAAACCCTTGAAGTCCAAGGTTCATGCTGGCAGCATTTCGTAGAAAAGGCCAGTCTCGTCAGCGTTGTAGATGTCTGCTGGGGCATACCGTAGGTGTCTTCGATTTACTGCACTCGCTGCACTCATTCAGGTAGTGCAGCACTCGTCTCTTCGATTTTCGAGTGCAGCGCGCGGCGCCTGCACTTTTTCTCTTCGATTTACCGACGGTGCAGAGAGTGCAGGATGAGTTCACGCTTTCCCTGCACCTCCCAGGGAGGAGGTGCAGAAGCAGACGACAAAAGTGCAGGACCGGTTCTGCAGTGGCGGCGCCTGCGCTGAACTGGCTGAACCCATCCTGAACTCATGCAGAAAGGGCAGGCCAAATCGAAGAGACCTAGTATTGCCACGAATATAACGCGAGTTTTTTTTTTCGAAATTACGTGCTCCAAAACGCACCTCACGTTATATACAGTTAAACCTCGATAGAACGAAGTCGTGCTTGCGGGCGAAATTTTCGTTAAATCGAGAATTTCCGTAAAAATCGAGGTTTCGATTTTTTACAGTTAATTTAACCAGTTATTGAGGTTCCGAAACCTTGCCCATCGGCCAGAAACAACTGCTATGTAGTTACCTCTCCACTTAAAGCGAAATTTGTACTAAAACTGGCCGCGAAAATTGTGTGAATTGAGTTTCAACACTTGGGCTATGTAATTCGGATAGCCGACGGTAGTTCATGTGTCATCGTGCAAACCGGGTGCTTTTTCCTGCAACGTCTCATTAAATGTGATAGCAGACTACGTTCCCACCACTTTTATTTTTTCATGTAAGTCATACTAAACACCGCTGTTAGACAATTGAAACCCGCGTCTATGCCCCGTGAACTTCACCCCGGGGAGGTGCTGGTTCGAAGTTACGCCTCTTTTTGTCCGTTCAGTGGTAGGCTTAGGCGCGGCGTTGAGAGGCAAAAAGCTCTGCAGTATGGCGCGGGATGCAACCACGACACTAGAGATAGCCATGAGTCGAGCGGAGTACATGCGGACGGACTGTGTGTAGCAGCGCTTACGTGCTCCCACCAAAGCGGAAAGCTTACATTAAGTATCTTCCGGCAAAATTCGATTAAGCAATTACTTCTATGCCCGCTGCAGCACTAAAGAAACCGCTTTCTCCGCATCGCAGCTGTTCTAATGAACATGGGTGAAACGAAGATGACCACGTTCAAAGAGAGCAATTATTGCCACCAGCACTCGGTGTTTAAGCCGTAGTGAAGAAGTCCGTCAGTGCAGCCTTAGCGTTTCTTTCGTGACCTCGTATGCTGACAGCGCTAACAAGGCTTGCTCTTATACATTCGCGTGCGACTGCGTGCCTCCGCAGAACGTCGATGACATTCATCACTTCGGTGGCCGTCGGTCTCCGGTGGTTTCATCACCGACACTGCTCTCCTCAGGCTCCGTTCGAACACTTTTCTTTCCTTCGGAGTGCTCACGCTGCTTACCAAGACTCCCCTAATGATGCACAAACAAATATTAATGTGGTTATCAGCGGGCACAACCTAGCGCAGCAGCACCGTGAGGAAGTACACGCGTAGCAAAAAAACTTGAAATAGGCTTCGGCAGCCTAAGCATAGATGGCGCTGGCGTAGGAAACGATTCTTGTTCTTTAGTGCTTTTTTGTTTTCATGTTTGGTCTGGGCCAGCATTGAAGGACTCTGGGTCTGTGACCTATTCTGAGGCGCCCGCCCGCTTCAAAGGGAACGACCGTCAAGTACTATCTATCTCTATCTATGGAGACGTCAAAATGGTGGCCGCACTATTCAACCGTCTATTACCACTAGCGGTTGAGGAGCTCCTTTCAACCGCAGATTTCACCGATTCGCTTTTCTTTCATTTTAGCCGTTTAGGAGTTAATGCGAGTACTGAATGTTTTCAATGTAGGCTCTGAGAGGCAAAATAAAACGTGCCTCGACCGGACTTCATTTCTTTGTTCTTCCATTCTTGCCGTGACTCCGTTAAATCGGAAGCGCCGCACGAAATTACTTCGTAAAATCGAGATAAAAATACATGCATTTAGCAAAATTTTGATAGAAACTTGAAAAAATTCTGTTATATCGCGAATTTCGTTAAATCGAGGTTCGTTATATCGAGGTTCAACTGTATTCGGAATCGAGTTCAGCCACGAGGTGCGCGAGTCCGGAGAAAGCGAGAAAGCCATCCCAGTGAAAAACGAGGAACGGAAGAGGAGTGCGGGAAGAGGAGTGCGGAGGGCGAGGTGCGAGCTTGATGAGCGGGATGAGGGAAAGGCGAGAGCGAAAGGCACCCGGTCGCCCCTCACCGCTGCCGCCGAGTTGTTCTGCACATCGTCAGCGTCGTGCCAATTGGAACTCGAATTTCTTTGTTCCGCGTCTGTTGAAGTGCTTTTTTCCCCGTCTTCTCGTCTCGAGAGTCGTCGGTTTTGTGTGTTACGCGCACCCACAGGACCTCACATGGAGAAGAGGACTCAGTACGACGCATCCTTTAAAGGGGGGACGTGGCTTTCATTCAAATCAACTTTTTTATTTCTTGTGGATTTTGATAAAATTGGCACAGCAACTGGAATGCTTACCTTAAATTTGAAGTTAATATTCTGATAACTTTTTTATGTATGAAATTTTCTTTCTGTTCCGCTTGTACCGAGCTTGAGCGACTTATAAAACACGATAGAAAACTTGTTCGAAGTGCTTTGCATTCCCAAATGAATAACGAGGTCGTGACAGTTTTAGAACTTTTTTTTTTTACAACACAATGTTTTTTAGTTTCATTTTTTTAGAGGTTAATGTGCAACAGGCATGTCAACTGTGAACGATTATTTGAATAAAAAAATCACAAAAACCAAATCTGGAAACCAAAAGTGTCACGACCTGAACAGTTCATCAAGGAATTTAATGCAAGAAACGGAATCAAAATAGACCCAGCGGGTCACGAAGAAATCCCTGGGACAAGCGACACAGGTGGCAAAAAAAACTGTTTTGAGGAAAACGGCTTCCGAAGTTGCAACATAGGTTTCACCTTATCAAAAGTCGTCACGGTTGTAGCCTTTCATGTCCTTTTGAACATGGGGCTTCTGGAAGGCCTTGCCTTGAAATTGGAGTGCCTTTTGCAGGCTTTTTCTTTCCAGAAAACATCATTTTCAGCTCCTGTGAAGAGTGCATACCCCCCTTTGCAAACCAAACGGAGGGGAGATGGGTTTCAATGGGCTTTCAATGCAAAGTAGGTTAGTTGGTTGGCTGTATCGCACTGGACAACCTCCTTTTGCAGTGGTTGTCACCATGGCAACAAGTTAAGGCATTTTTTTTACTTAAATTTGAACATTTTTGGCTTTTTTTTTATTTTTTATCTTGCCTGGCACAGCAACTTAGTACTCATAGTGCAGGTGTTCATTGCCAAAAGTTTGCATACCACAAGGTTGAAAATGAGCTACTTTGAAGCTTGGTAGAGTATTCTGCATAACTCCCAACTTCAATGCAAGAGCATATTTTTTTTCCTACTTTTGACATTCAAGGCATCCAATATTTCTCGCAGCACAGCAGCCAGTATGCCCTGAGCAATGGTATCAATAATTTACCTAAAAAAATCACTGTTAAATGCTGCCACAGTAACGTACATTTTTAACGCAGAGAGCATATTTTTTTCCTATTACTAGGGTGTGCGAATATCAATTTTTTAATTTCGAAGCGAATTCGAATAATAAAACAAAGTTCGAATCGAATCGAATTTTTTCGAATATTTTTCGAATACGAATACTTATTGTATTTTGTAAAATTAATGTTTTCACCATCATCTAGAGACACAAAACTGCAACTTATTGCACAACAAATCGCACAAAGTAAAATTAGGAATTACACAATACCATTGCACTCAACAGATTAAGGTCTGCACTCAACAGATTAAGGTTTGCACTCACTTAAATGTTAACATGGAGAAAGGTTAACTGCTCGACATGTTCGTGAGCAGTGACAACCTCCTGCTCGTCACCACTTTACCAGATATCGAAAACAGCCGCTGAGACACTAGTAGCTGGCATGCCCGAGCCCGTGCACATTGCCGCGCGCTGATACAGTAAAATCTTGATTATACTAATCTCGCGGGGACTGCGAAAAATATTCGTATCATCCGAAATTCGTATGAAACCAACACAGACCAAAAAATTTAGCGCTGAAAAAGTTTTTCGTTTATTTCTTTTCCTACTTTTGCGTGAAGAAATTCGTGATTTTTCTGCTTTTTTTAACCCCCTTGTCGCAAAGCAGTCCTTTCTGGAGCACGTAAGCTTCGCGCTCGTCGCCTCACTCGCTGTGCCCAACCTCACCTACACGCCTCAACGCACCACCCAAGCGTGAACCGCCATGGTGCGGTTTTGCAAGCGATTCGCTCGCCTCGGCTGCGCGAGCGCTGTATTTTCAAGCCCACATCGACGATTTCGCGGCCCGCGGTAGCGCCTACCTCGGTCAGAAAATGACGCAGTACGCGCGCGGCAGAATGGAGGAGCCTGACTACTTGCGATGAGATCGAGACAGCCGGCTTGGCTCCGCCGAGATGATTAGGCTTAGCACCCCGGCAAATATTTTATGGGCGCTTTCACTAGCGGCGCGGATGATGTTTTTAGTACCTAGTTGTGATATTAGCGTCCTATCCGCAGCTCCTTTAGCCTTACCGCACAAGCAATTTCGTGTCTCCCTTGAGCCGCATTTAAAGAGCGGTTAGAAGCGGTCGCTCGAGCGCCGCGCCACGTCCCGGCTGGAAGCCGACGCCATGTTGACGTCGCCGGCCGCGCGCCGCGCGCAGCGTGGGGTGGTTTCGCGGCGGTGTCAGCGCGTTGGGCGTGCGCAGAGCGTTTTCGCGAGCAAGAGCAGAAAGACAACACAGCCCGGCCGTTCTTGAGGAAACAGTGACAAAGTACAACAGGGGCGCCGCTCGTTCAGTCTCTGGCGGGCTCGTCGTCGTCCGGCCGAGCAGGTCGTCGTCCGCCGAGGTCCAGTGCAACGCCGGTTTGTCCTCTTTCCATCAAATTCGCCGGCTTTTCAACGAAATTCGTCATCCCGTAACCAGAAACCCAGCATAATCAATCGACGACGTCCACTGTAAATAAACACCCTTACAGACACGGTCTGAATTTTTTTTTTTTTAGTTTTAAGGTTGGTTCGAATATTTCGAACAATAAAAGTGTCGTTCGAATCGAATCGAATACCAAAAAATTCGAATCGAATATTCGAAAGTTTCGAATATTCGCACACCCCTACTATTAACCAAACCTGTTTGCATGAAAATTACAAGTGCACGGGAAACGTTGCGCAAGAAAGGCGATATGGCTCGCGCGCATCGCGGCGCACGCTTACCGCGACATACTCGAGCTTTGATTATACCTGATATGGCTGGTCAGGTCGCTTTTAAGATTAAAACTAACGTCGCAGGCATTAATTACAACTACTGACGCGTTCAATCGTAACCGGTTGCCCAGTCATGTGATGCTCCAATGCGCGTCGGCTGTGCCGTGCGCGCCGCAGCGTTTGACGCGTCGACCGTTTCTTTCTCTCAGGCTAATCGAGCCCACAGTCAAAAAACACAGCAATAACTAAGCGTGTAAACATCGCAAATCCGACTAAAAGTTCACTTCACGAACCGCTTTCGCAAGCGCGCACACCGCGTCACCCTCCGCGGTCTGGCGACGGTAAGTCACGCGCACCACGAAGCGTTCGATTACCTCCGCCTTTCGAGCCACACAACTTCCCGTAATCTGGCTCGTTATCTCTGGCATTCCCATCGCGATAACGTCCGTGTTGAATACCACAGATTGAACAGAAACTCGGCCGTAGCGAAGCGGCGAAAATGAACTCAATCGCTCGCTACGCAGCTCAGGCGGCCGCCATCTTCTTTGCGTTCTCGCCCGACATCCAATCAGGAGGGTCGTTGTTCTGCGCCCCGACCGGAGGACCAATAGCGCTTCAGCATCTATTTCTAGCTTCTTTTGTGCGTCGTTTCTTTTCTGCCGTTTGTGCGTTTGTGAATGAACGAAGATAAAAGAGACGATCGGAACCGGAAAGACGATCGCTCGGCCGATCTAACCATATCAAAATGGCCGCGCCCGTTGGCACCATTGCGGAGATAGAGCGCTCCGAAATTGCCGTTTTTTCGCCCTTTTGCGCTGATAGTTTGTCACCGCGTCCTGACAAAATATATTTTTTATGCCACTTTGCGACGCTTTTCAGCGTAAAAACTTTGCAGACGCACAGAATAGGAAACATAGAAGCCGAATATGTGGGTTTCAAAAAAACGATGTTTTGGTCATTTTTCCGAAGTTGAAAGCCGCGTCCCCCCTTAAAAGGCAATCCTGTCCGAAGACGTTGGCAACTCGTGTGCGGCGCAACGGATTTGACAGTGCGATGATGCGCGAGTGGCTTTGCACATCGTGTGGGACAACCGCCCGGGTGCGGCGTTGGCGAAAACTCCATGCTCTCGTGCTGGACGCCTTCAGGGGACACTTGACTGACAAGTCAAGAATGCCATCAGGGAGGCCAAGAGTGACCTCGTGGTGATTCCCGGAGGCATGACTTCACAACTGCACCCTCTCGATGTTTGCATCAATAAACCCTTCAAGGATCGCGTACGAAGAGAGTACGAGGAGTGGCTGGCCGAGAATAACAGGCGCTCACACCGGGCGTCGATCTCACAAGTCGCCCAGTGGATCACGAATGCATGGGAGGCTATGCCGCGCTCAATTGTGTCGGGCGCTTTCCTCAAGTGTTGCATCTCTAATAACATTGATGGCACGAACGATGACGCGATCTTCACGGACGGTGACAAGATCAGCAGCGACGAGAGTAGAAGAAAAAAACGAAAAACATACGTCTACTTTCGGTCTCTTTTCACTTTTTTGTGTTCTGAAGAGTTCGCATTATAATAGTAATATAATTTTTTTTCTTATTTATGCCATCAAAATCTACCCTCGCATTATATTCGTGGTCGCGTTATATTCGTGCAAATACGGTAGTCCTTTAGGATGCCCACGCAAGACTGGCCGACATCCAAGCTGCTGCAACCGTCGTGTCTGTGGACGCGGACTCTCCACGCCAAAACTTTGCTGGCGATCTCATGGCAGGCTTTAAATCTGTTAAGCCACCCACGCTGGCCTTAAAGTCGTTGATGCCCAACGAACAGGCACAATCAAGCGCCTTCTGACGCACGACGTCCCCGCTTAGTAGTATATTTTCTTGGCCCGGTCTCAACACCACTTGAAAACAGCCTTGTCCAAATCCTCGTGCGCCGGCTGCGTCAGTTTCTTGCACGTCGCCGACTTCCCCGAAGCAAGCGCTGCTGTTATGGCATCCTTGTTTTTGAAAATCGTTGAAAGCGAGCTCGCGGGAATTCCGAACTCCTCAGCGATGCGTGTCTTCTTTCTGCCGCCATCGGCCTGCGCAATAATTCGCGCCTTATCTTCAAGGTTTTAGATTTTTTTTTTTTTTGGTTGTTGGCGACCACACACATTGCTTGTCGAAAAAAAAAAGGCAAATAAAAAGCTTCTTCGGTTGCATACTTGGATTGGATTGACGGGGCGAGCTCCCCACAATGGTGAAAGCGCGGCGTGAGACTGTGCATTGGAGCTGAAATGCTCTTTTGTTGCAGGGTACTTCATCGCCATGAGCATCATGCAGAAGTGAGACAGCTGCGCATTTTGCGCAGTTTTGATACAAATTTGTTTCCTGTGCCAGGCTGCTCCAAAAGCTTGAAAAATTTCAAAAATTTGCGCCAAACTGCTCCAAAACAGTCTGAGGGCCAATGATTTTAACGCTCCAGTCAATTTCAGTGGGGAAAATTGCTTACTGACGGCATAGTTTTCCAGCACCCCCAAAGGTGATGCTGTTTGTAAAGTACAAATATGTAGCGCAGAGACGAGAGACACAGACAAGTAGACACACACGGCGCTAACTTCCAACACCTTTATTGAAAACGATAACACATATTAGGCAAGAATCCCTTGACGTCACACACCTGCGTACATCAGCGCGAACGCAAGTAGGCATCTCTTTTTCTGATAATTTGATAGAAGTCGAACTTACACAAGAGCTTCCTAACCTGGTTATCTTTTCCGCCTCAATGATTTCACGTGTACACTTGTCCTTACTCTTACCAATAATAACACATTTATCAAGGAATGGTTTGCAATCTGTACATGTGTTACAGTGCATAACTAGTAGTCCATCTTGTTCATTTTTCTTTTTACATTGCGATTGTGCTCACGAAGGCGATCATTTAACTCTTTCGCTACGCGCAGAAAATTGACCAATTTTGGGGGGTCCAAGAAAACATTTTTTTTTCTGCTAAAAAATTATTTAGGCACTAATTGCAGGAGCACAAAATGCAGATTATTTAACAGCCTTTCCAATAACATCATTTTTTAAGGTTTTCATATATCATAGTTGTGAAAAAAATATCAAAATCAAAAGTTTTGTGTCAAGTTGTCGAAAAAAAAATAAAAAAGGAGTTGTGTATATCAAACCACCGGTAGTAGAAAAAAATAGAATATACATTTTGCTGCAGGGAAACATTTCAAAAACACACCCTAAAAAATGTCACTTGCGCGGAACAGTTTTTTCGATATAAAAAAAAAATGTTAGCACGCACGGTGCTCGTGTCATGCGGTGAAGCCCAACCTCTAATTCAAACTGTGGAATTTTGGGTGGTTCCTTGGAATAAATCTGGCGGTTTGACGTTATCAGAGGCACCAATTTGCCCCCACTAACGTAAAAACATCTTGTCAATGGCTGACTTTGCATTTACAGCGAGCACAATATTTGGGACAAGCACGCGATGCAGAAAAAAACATGCATGAATTTGAAAACGGAACGCCGTGGCTGATGTTTGTTGTCGTTCACGGTCAGTTATCTCTCAAACCTAAAGCTGAGCTTTATTATCATCTTCTTACTCGCAATTGTAGCCTTGCTCGCAAAAATGAGGTACGATGAGCTAGAATCGCCCCCTGCGATCTTTGCCGAGTAGCAGTCGCCGCGCTAAAAAAGATCAGCACAACTAGAGCCTCCTCTATTGCAGCGCCACCTAACATTTTTCAAATGAAACAGTACAAAAACTTATCAGAGACTCCGTCCGAATAGACAGTTCAACTAAGCAGCAACATTAGACACCCCGGATATACCCTCGCATGGAAACGAAACTGGAAGGCGAACAGCTGGCAGTGTAAGGCCGGTTTTTGAAGCGCTGTCCTCGCGGAACAGATATCTGGCGACTGGGTGTGACTTTTGACTTGCATCTGAAGTCTTATCGCAGAAATCGGGTTAGGGTGGGGGGAAATGAGGAGCGGCGTGCTTTTTTTCGAGGATCAGTCGCGGACGCTTCAGGCGCCATGGCAGTTAGCCTTGAAGTTGGGTAACTGCGTAGTTGCACTAAATATGAATTTCGCGATGCAGAAACGAAACCGAAACTGTTGTAAACTGTTTGGGAATGGTCCTGGGGTAAGTAGAACTACCAGAGTACATAGGACAACTTGAGCCAAGGCAATAAAACTGCCTAAAATCATAAAGTAGCTTTGCAACCAGGCACTGCTTGACATTTCTCAGCCGATTTCTGGGATTATTACTGTCAGAGCGTACCTGACGATTGAAAATCGTTTGGCTAGTTCCCCATTCACGCCCTTATAGGCAAAAAACAAGCGCTGGTGCAGAGTAATTACGAGTGGCACGCATTCTTCGTTGGTAGCCTTGAGGCGCGATGACCACGCCCCTTTTCCACACCAAGGTGATTCAAAAGCGTGTCAAAAATCACGTTTCCGTTGCAAAAATGAAAACAAAACTGATTTTGAAAGCCATTTTCTGATCTAACTCCGAACAGCTTTACTTGTTCGAGAAACGCCTGGAACGCTATGAAAAGGCGCTCCCAAAGTATCGATCAAATTGATCGATTTGATAGGCGCGGTAGCGAAAGAGTTAAACAACGACCGGTTTGACCAACATACTGTTTACCACAAAAGAGGGGAATCTGGTAGACAACACTATCTACAAATTCAACGAACGGAGTTTGGTGCTTTTTTTTACAATTATTAGATATTGGCCGATCACCCTTATTTATCCTAGAAAGCCTATCCAAATTCTCAGGGGCTGAAAATACAACTGCCACTTCTATTCGTTTCGCAATACGTTACAAATTGTATGACACAGTGTGTAGCTACAGCATCACTACCATTTTTTTCCTATTTTGACCAAGATCAGCGACACAGGGATGGTCTACAGATTTTAGGTTCCTTAACAAGGCTTCAGCAACAGAGACTTGAAGATGGCCGGCATATCCTGCAAGCGAAAGACTGTTGCACTGTTGTAGAAGACTATCAGACATCAAGTGCGGACAAGATTTACGAAGGGCATTAAGAAAGCATAGGTTGCCAATAGCTCTTCTGACTAATTTAGAGCGGGCGTAACTGAAGGGAAGAAGCGGTTTATTACTGCGCGGTTCATACACCCAACAAGTATGCATTGGGTGAAAGTTGAGGCTGATATCCAAAAATCTAAGCTTATTGTTAGTAGGCATTTCAATCGAGCGGGTTGAACCTTTGTCTGAGCACACTGAGTATGCTAGAATTGGGATTCAAAGGAAGCCTGGTCACAATAAATAAAAAACAGAAAGTCATCCACGTATCTAAATGCTCTCACAACCCCCATTTTATCTAGGGTATCCTTAACGGACGTGTCCAGTTTGGCTAAAAAAATGTCCCTTAGGATTGGCGCAATGCACGAACCGATACAAATGCCCTCTTATTGAAGATGGGGTTTATCGTTCCACAAGACAAAAGTAGACCTCAAATAAAAGGATAAAAGTTCTAGAAAACTATGAGCAGCCATACCCACAGAATTTTGAAAGGCCACGCAAGCAAACATGTCAATGCAATCTTCTACAGATTTTAGTAAAATGGCATGTGGCAGATCGTTTATATCTAAATATCTTTTATATCTAAAGATCTTTTATATCTAGAGATGTTTATATCTACTGATATCTACTGATCTACTTGTTTTTTATTGATTGTGACCAGGCTTCCTTTGAATCCCAGACTTCTAGCATACTCAGTGTGCACAGACAAAGGTTCAACCCGCTCGATCTAACTAATGAAATTCCTACTAACAATAAGCTTAGATTTCTGGATATCAGCCTGGGTGTATGAACCGCGCAGTAATAAACCGCTTCTTCCCTTCAGTTCCGCCCACTCTAAATTAGTCAGAAGAGCTATTGCCAACCTATGCTTTCTTAATGCCCTTCGTAAATCTTGTCCGCACTTGATGTCTGATAGTCTTCTACAACAGTGCAACAGGCTTTCGCTTGCAGGATATCCCGGCCATCTTCAAGTCTCTGTTGCTGAAGCCTTGTTAAGGAAGCTAAAATCTGTAGACCATCCCTGTTTCGCTGATCTTCGTCAAAATAGGAAAAAAATGGTAGTGATGCCATACCTACACACTGTGTCCCACAATTTGAAACGTATTGCGAAACGAATAGAAGTGCCAGTTGTATTCTCAGCCCCTGAGAAGTTGGATAGGCTTTGTAAGATAAATAAGGCCGATCGGCCAATATCTATTAATTGTAAAAAGAAGCACCAAACTCCGTTCGTTGAATGTGTAGATAGTGTTGTCTAGCAGATTCTCCTCTTTTCTGGTAAACAGTATGTTGGTCAAACCGGTCGTTGTCTAAATGATCGCCTTCGTGAGCACAATCGCAATGTAAACAACAAAAATGAACAAGATGGACTACTACTTATGCACTGTAACGCATGTACAGATTGCCGACCATTCCTTGATAAATGTTTTATCATTGGCAAGAGTAAGGACAAGTGTACACGTGAAATCATTGAGGCGGAAAAGATAACCAGGTTAGGAAGCTCCTGTGTAAGTTCGACTTCTCTCAAATTATCAGAAAAAGAGATTGCCTACTTGCGTTCGCGCGCTGAGGTACGCATGTGTGTGACGTCACCGGATTTTTGCCTATATATGTGTGATATCGTTTTCAATAAAGGTGTTGGAAGTTAGCGCCGTGTGTGTCTACTTGTCTGTGTCTCTCTTCTTCTGCGCTACATGTTTGATAGATAGTTCTGCTGCGGTGACCAAATCACGATGTACCGCTCCGTGCTGGCGATACCTATAGCTTTCACAGTGCTTCCACACGTGAAGGAAAGAGTGAAAGCTTTTATCGGAAGTGTTGCAGGGTCCCTTGAAGTACGTATCACACTTTCGCCAGTTCGTCAAATACTTTGAAAACAACACGTTAGGTTTTCCTGAAGGCTGCCGTGTTTTGGTATGCCCTCTGGCAGGCGACATCTCCGTGTAGACATATGCGTACTATCGTATTCGCATGACCGACTGGGCCCACCAGGTGCATTCGCAATATTTATCGGCAAACGCATAACTGCAGAAAAACATAAACGGATCTCCAGCAAACATTTTGCATCCTTGCTTCACAACATTCCGCGCAATCCTCCAGGCCGGATCTCAAGTTGCCTAACTGAAAGGCGGACGAGATGGCCAGGGCGGAGACCGGAAACAACCTCGGCAACGCCCCAACAAAAGCTTGCAGCATTATAACACGGCAAACACATCCTATGCACCAGTAAGTGCATGCATGGGTAACGAAGCTGCGTGGTTCTTAAAGCGAAAGCTATCTTACAGGGAACGATGGCGTCCGGTCAAAAAACATTAATGCATTTCCCAAGAGACTCGTTAGTCGACCGAAACACTCCGATGATAAGATCTCTGCACACAAGGCGCGTTCGTGAAACCGGGCCCCATTGTGTCAAAACGACTACTTGAAAATCGCCAAAAGGGAACGGTTCTACATAAGACCACACACCGCATCGAAGGAGAAAAGAAGGAGTACAATTGTATACATTTATCAAATAAACCACGTATCGGTATGCATTTACGTCGTTGGTACATGCGCCTACGTTGTGCGCGAGAAATCGTCGCGAGGGTTTTTTCTTCGTTTGCAATTTAGGTCTTTGAAGGTTTGGCGATCGATTGGGCGCACTTTAGCGAAGGTTTTGACGCACTTTTGACGCAGTTTTAATTTCAAAAAGCTTTCGCGCTTCTCTCAACTTCCTTTAAAAAGAAATGGTAAAGTGTCTAAGTATATCTTCAAGTATTAAAGGTATGATAGGTGGTTGCATGACAATTAAAACAAATTTCTAGCGCGTTTGTCCTGCTTATTCTTCTCCTGCCGTCCTGTCTTCAAAATGTCTACTTATAACTCATGCGACGATGAAATCAGTTTGACTGAGGGCTTGTCTGCTCATAGTGATGGCGACGAGGAATATGGAGACGGCTGTTGTTATGGTTATTATCATTTTGGTTGCGGTTGTTGTGGTCGTCGGCTGACTGCTGTTCAGGAAGAGGGAAAAAAGGAGGAGGACGACACTACGACGGCGACTAAACAAGAAGAAAGCCATAATGGCGTCATTTTGAGGCCACGCTGCTTTCGCCATCGGCAAGACGTGAGTACGCGGCGACAGAAACGCGGTGTGTCTATCCACCATACTGTGGTTATGAGCTGGTACGCATCCGTTCGGCGGCCGATTCTCTTGTTCACTAAATGCTGGTACTGAGGTGGCCTAGAACTATACCAAGCTCACGCATCAGTAAGGCCGGGTTCAGACTGTTGTCGCAACTCTCGTAATATTGTCCCGCACCTTCACCAAGATGTTACAGTGACGTGAAGGAAGACGTGTAGCCAAGCGGTACAAGAGGTATCCACACAGTGTATTTACAATCCCCGAGAGCACCGCGCAGGCAAGGCGCAAGATCCTCTTCTACTTATACGTCTAGCTCGTTTTCCGAGTCCGAGTGCGCTACCGTCATCTTCTTTCGTCTAGTACCTGGCACATGTCCCAATGTGGTACATATGCTATGCACGAACTCTTCCTCTGCTTAGCCTCTTCAGCTAAGACACCGTAGCAATATCTATAAATTATGACGTCATTTGATGTCTCATCTCAGCAACCGAACTGTGTGAAATGCCGTTTTTTACGTCCATTGCGCACGATATGGCTCTTACGTCGGTAGTCTGAACACAGCATAATACTCACATAAGCAACTAGTAGGCCTTTTTTTCTTTTAATAGCAGAGCTGTTCAGGCCGAGCTTTGTCCGTGCATCGCACCAAAAAAACCTGGAAGCCTCAACAAAAAAATTGGGTTAGGGAGGTTACGGGAATCGAACTCGGGACCTTTGCGCAGCGACACCGGCAACCTAACCAGTAGGCCACCCCAAAAGCCCGAAGGGGACAGGGTTAGCAGCGGCGGCGAAATAACATGTGCCGCAAATTGGGAATAAAAAAACCGCCCCCCATGGTCTGAATCGAACCTTGGTCGCTTACGTTCTTAAACCTACGTCTATCCCATTGACCTATCATCGCATTCCGGCGCATATAATTTCCTTTGGGTTCGTAGCGCGTGCTAACGCTGTCCACTTTGGGAGAGATGCGAAAACCTGCGTACGGAACTATCCGGGCCTGCCAGTCCTGGAAAACTTTCAGCGGCAAGTTCGGAAATAAGTGTGAGGTGCAACGGCCAGGTCTCCGACGAAGGGAGAGGGGTCGCCAGCTCTGCTGTCTCCAGCCTTGCACCACTAGTGCAAGCTGCGCCCATTTTTTTCATTTGACCCACGTTCTTCACGTGCCAGTAGGGTATGCACCCCCCCCCCCCCTATTACTTTTAAAGCAAAGCATCGCTACTTTCGTGCAGCTGTTTCGCCGCGGACGAAGATTCACCTTTTCATGGAGGAGTTCACCTTTTGACCGCGGACACACCTTCTGCGACACACCCCCTTGAAGGGCATCGCGTGGTCGCCGGTCCCGCTTTTTCGGCACGGCGCACAAGTCCCGTTTTCGCTCGTTCTGTTGAACTAGCTGTGGCGGCCGCCACGTTTGCGGGCGCGCAGCAGTGACGGCAGCCGACCAACCTGTTCGCCTCCCCCGCATGCGCCGCTGGGTCGATCTCTCGGGCTACGGTCGCTCGCCTCGCCCCCGGCGAAAGAGGAAAGCCGCGTTCGCCCGAATGAAAGCGAGGCGGGCCTCCTTCTGTGAGTGTTGCACACGATCGAACGGCGTTGACCCGTGGTCGGCAATACAGCTACATCAAAGGTTAACCAAGCGAAACCAAGACTCAACCAGACTAAGCCAAGCTTTTGCTTTGCGTATCCAAGGTTAGCTGAGCTGAGCCGCAACCATTTTTTTTAATTTAGGCACTAACTATTGTCCTCCACGCTCGCTTCGTATCCCTTCTTGGTCGACATATTAAGCATTTCAACTGGCTGCCTTCGTAATAGAGCATCGGGAAGCGCTCAGAAGCAGCGCGTAGCGGTATTAATGGGCGTCGCAAGCGAGCAGGGCGACCAATGACAAATCTGGGACACCTGCATAGAACGGCGCGTAATTAAGAGCTGGCAGTGGGCTGGGCATCAGCAAAAAATGGCCGCGTATCTGCTCCTTTCGTTGCAAATGTCGTCCAAAAGACGATAGTCTTTGTCGACATTTGCCAAGTAAAATGCCTCCTTTCCTCTCGCTTTCGCTTTCTCCCGCTCACCTCTCATGGTGTTCCTGTACCGTCGCGCTCATCTTAAGGTAAACACACACACTAAAGGTTTCTCAAGGCGATTTGAATTTACCGCGTTCCACTGCTACAGGCCGGGTTCCTCGATGCCAGCGCTGTAGTACGGCAGACAAGCGCGTGAATGGAGGCGGGCCGACTTCAATGTTTATAGAACCGCGTGGCCCTACTCCACGTGCGTTCCAAGCAGAACGTGGAACCTATCTAGTGGAACCTTTCGTTCCGCTTGCCGCGTGATTTTTCATATTCCTCCAGGAGGTGGCGCGGGCAACACAGGCGGCGGTTTTCTGCAGTAGATGTGGAATATCCTTTGCTATCGAAAAACCAAGCATCCATAATTTTTTTAATAAAGGAACACTGTAAATATCCCTTGTGTACGAATTTCACTGTCTTATATTTGCGTAATGTCTTGTTCATGTTCAACAATGTTGACAAGTATGAACATTACAACCGGACTTAGACGTTTATATTTGGCTGTGAGTATATGACTATTGCGCCATATCATTTTACTTTGGCCGGGTGGCTGAATCGAGTCACAGACAGACAGACAGTACAGACAGACCAAAATTTGTGAGTTTGGTAGGCCAAGAAAGACTATCGCCTTTAAAAGGAAGCGCCAAACCTAAAAAAATATCCTAACCTAGAGCAATGGGGTGCGTGCGTGTCGAAAAGCAAGCGCCTGGTGACCGCGATTAATGGAAATTGAGTCTCTTTAACAGCGCCAGGATTTTACTATAACTTGTTGAAAAAAGAGCATCCTTTTTTTCTTTTTGGGTCTTCCCTGAAGGGCTCTTCAGACCATGCCTCACTGACTCCACTCTTCTATTATGCGAATATATAAGGTTTTTGTCTAAGAGGTCAGCTTATCGGCGCAAGTGAACTCGCGTCTTCTTTTAATCTTCCTTTCTGTACTTGTCTCTGAAACTACATATCTGCATACCAGTTTTTAATTTCAATGAGAATAGAAGAGAATTCACTTGTTAGTATTTTTTGTTTGCCATTTCCTTTCATATCGTGGTGTATCCAGGTCACTGATCTTCAATACGTTTCCGAATTTCCCGGCCGCTTGTCAAACGCGATGAAAAGAGAAATGCAGGGCGTCACGGCAGTGCGCCGAAAAGCTCAAGTACGTTCATTTACGTTATTCTGGTGGCAGTGTGCTCTAACCATTTGGTTTTAAGGTTCCTGCTTGCAGGTTTTCCTATTATGATTTCATAATTTAAGTATTGAGGAGTTTTTCCTGCCGAAGTGACAATTTGGATATGATGCGCGCCGCAGGAGCGAGCTTTGGTTTAATTTTGACTCTCCTGTGGGTCTTGAACACGCACTGAAATCTCGACACAACGACGTTTCCGTTCCTCACCCCCATTATCAAAAACGGCGGTCAAGAGCGATCTCGCGTGCTAAGAAAGCTTCTAGCGCATCTAACTAATGCCTGAATTGCGAATTTTCGCTTGCAGAAGCTGTACAAATTAGAAAGTCGACACCACGTGGAGCTGTATGTGAGCAGACACAAGCTTCACAACACGCATAGCTCAGTTCGGTATTCCCCATCGAACAAACTTTATTAAAGCGAAAGCTTTTTTAGTGGGACCGATGGCGTTCTGTCAGAAAACTAACGCCTTTCCTTATAGACCGGTTGGTCGACCGAAAAGCTGCTGCAGTACATACAACAAAATAACCTGTACAGGCCGGGCGTAGATCACGATTCAGGTTATTCAATACGACAAAAAAAGAGGAGAATGTCGAAAACCAGGACAAATTATGGGGAACACACAACTGGATACCAAGCACTTTTATACTTAATCAATTAAATGGTAAAATAGATTTCACGCGTTCAGTAAGCGCGTTTAAACAGCATATTAAAATTTTGTTGCAGTCACTGGGTCTCCACTATACCAATTGATATTGCCTGCTATTTTTTTCTCCACGTGATCTGGCTAAATTTTTTTTTCTCGCTTTCTTTATTTTTGTGAATGGCGTTACCGTGCTTAGCGAAGCATTGTACATATTTGTATAGTTATACATTGTATCACGCGAAATTCACGTACTATTGGTGTAACAAGTTGATCAGTTGTAAGCGTTTTTTTTTTGTATTGGTTGTATCAGCTGCTTTATTAGGTTGTGAACTTGCTCGTATATATTGTGGATGTAGTTATTTTCTTGATGTTCTTTTACTAGACCAGTTGCTTTTGATTTTTTTGGCAAACTTGCTCAGTACAGATACCCAAACTGTCTATATCTTTTGCGTAAAAGGTACACGCACCGCTGTTGAACTGCAGAGGGACACAGTCCTCGTCAGGCGATTTAGCCTTTAGTTTATGTCCCTGTAGCACACTGTATTTTGGTTTCTTCGAATAAAGGATGAATAATGAATGAATGATGAATGATGAATGATGAATGATGAATGATGAATGATGATGAATGAATGAATGAAAAAGCTCAGATAAGATCTCTGGACACACGACGCGTGCGTGAAACCGGGCTTCCACCGGGTCAAAACAATTACTTGAAAATCGCGAAAACGGAGCGTTCTAGATACGACAATATACGCATCGATCATAAAGAAGGAGCACGATAGTACACTTTTACCTTGTAGCAGCAGCTCCAGCGACATCGCTGGATCGAGCGCCGCTCCTCGCGCAGCAGCCCGATCGACATGATCACAGGCTGCGCGGCCGCGTGAGCGCACGAGAACACGAGGGTCTCGCAGGGTTCCGACAAAATAGAATCGGTTTTGCCTTGCGATGAACGGTCGTCCTGCCTGCGGCTCCTTCCTCTCGCCCGACATAGCGCCCTACAACCTCATACCCAATGTATTGGTACACCTGTAGATCGTTCGTAGATGCATATCGTCCGGCGCACGTTAAAGATCCCCATGTGGTCAAAATTAATCCGGAGCCCTCCACTACGGCGCCCCTCATCACCACCGTTGCGTCGGCGCGTTAAACCCTACAATCAGTCAGATGCGTGTCGTCCCATGGGTTCATTCCTCTTTTGCGATTTGGGTCTTTGAAGGCTTCACGATCGATTACGACGCACTTCCAGCGAAGGTTGCTGGCACTTCTATAGCTTTCGCACTTCCCTCAACTTACTTTAGGAAGGGATGGTAAATTTTTAAGCCTAACCCAAACCAATCTCAAACTCACTTCATTTATTACTTTTCTCGTCTTCTCATCGGATCCTCGCGTCATATATGATACGCTAGTACACAGTATACCGGAGCCTTGCGTCTTGAATGTACTGCCAATGCCGACCACGGTGTTCTGATCTACGACAGTTCTATATCAGGCATGTTTTCCCTACGTCATTCCGCCTGATAGTAAATCTCCCAAATACCGTCGTCCAACTCGGCCGGCAGCCTGACCCTGCCGAACGAAACACAAGTCGAACATATCGAACGTCCCGAAGCAGCAAATACGAAGCGACAGGATGAACCAAGTGGGGACGCGGCAGAGACCGTACAACCTACGTTCGGAGCTGGGAATAAAAATGGGACGATGTGGGTCTGATCCAGCAGGGAATCGGGGCCGATTTTACGACGTAACTCCTACCGAGACCTTATAGGGACCATTTCTTCGCGCTCGTCCAGCACAGTGTACTCATATCCCCGAGCTGGCAGCACATGTTTGAGGTTCGGACGGCTTCGGCGTGTTTTTTTTTCTTTGTTTGCGTGTTTTCCGGCATTCAAACTGCGACGCAACCGGAAAACAGCAATAAAGGCGGGCAGAAAATATACGAGCGACTGGACCGTCCTGGCACCCCTGAGTCTCGGCCGATAGTGAGAGTGCGCTGACTTGGGGATGCTGCATGGCACGGATATTGTCCATGCTTAAGTTTCGCCAAGCTCTCGCGGATGGGAATGGACGGTGACTCTTTGACTTCCTGCCGTTGAGAAAGTATCGAACGGAGGCGTGCATGTTTGCTCCTGAGGGACATCGGCGACAGCGAAGACCATAGAAGTCGAAGAAAGTCGGAGGCCAGATTTTGCACCAATAGTTGTACTGGTTTCATGAAGGTAGTGACTATGGAGGCTGCTCTGATTGGAATTCTACTGACGTCGATTCGCCTCCGTGAACCCTGTGAGGAACCCACAGAACGCGGTAATTGTTCTTGTTCGCATGGCTTGGCGGTATATCTGTTCGCAACCGGTGCTTTTGTTATTGTTGCTTTTGATGTTATGGTATCTCGTAACTGCCATTAAACAAGCTTCGTGTCGCCTTATCCCGGTGCTGCTACACAATGCGAAAACCTCCGCTCTTTTGAGTTAACTATTAGTATTAATACGTAACAACTTCGTCTTGCAAGATTGTCATGTTTCCATCTATGTTGCAGACATTCCGAAATACATTTGGTTAAGCCTAACGCTACAGCTTGTGAGGCAAACCTATTGTCCGAAGTACATAGAGAGACAAAGCACTATGGAAAACAGAAGTGTCCGTAACTGAGTTAGCAAAGTTATTTCTACAGTACTTCACACCCAAACATCTGCTAGGTGTTTCTAAATGATGCTCGGGTATGTGGAGCAATAATCAGAACACAAATCATGCATGGGGCTGCTATGCAGCAGCGAAATGTCATTTTATATCTACACCCGCGTCCTGGCTGTGTCCTCTACACTCGATAGTACACAATTCTTTCGCCCTCGATCCAAATCGGTGCGCTCCGGTTTGCTCGTAATGCTTTCTCATTCGAGAAGAATTGCGTCGCAACCAACCCATGACTTTCTTAGTTGCTTGAAGCTAGGAAGAAGCACTGTTAAGTTCTTGATCTGTGGCGACATACTATGCGTCGATAAAAATACGTGGTCAACAGCCGAAATACCTCTACTTCTACCTTTTTTTCTTTTGTAGTTTCTTTTGAAATAAGCAGTTTTTACAATTAACACACGTTAATCTTTGAGGCGACCCATTCTTTGAATAAAGTAACATCCCAATTCGTCGTCCCTGTCGCTATAACGCGCGCGCAATTAGGGTGTTTCTTCAGCACAAAGAATTTTCTATAACCTCTATTAGCATTCTAAAAACTTTTCTGAGAAATATGCAGGACCTATCCAATCATCATCAATCAATCAATCAATCAATCAATCAATCATCAATCAATCAATCACTCAATCAATCAATCATCAATCAATCAATCAATCACACAATCACGCGTTCATTAACGTGCCGAGAAACCGCCGGTAACGATTTATATAAGAATAGAAAAAATGAATTGAGAAAGCTAGAGGGGACCTGAATTTCTTGATTCCGACCAAATATTCAGCGTTGAAAATAATAAAAAGTGAAAGCCAACCTGCAAACTAAATTTTTATACTTTTCTTCTAAAGTAATTTATATTCATTAGCCCATTTGGTGTTCATAATTAAGTAAAAAAAACCTGTCGTAACAAATATCTCCACGTACAACAAATTTTATTTTTGTGGGTTTATAGCTCTTGAAAGCGCTTCAGATAATAACATCGGTTTTAATTTTGCCTCCCTGACGGGCCTAATATACCCCACTACTCCCATGCATAAAATATTCCAGCCAGTTATAAATTTTGTTTCAAATTGTATAACCCTCATACGTCATAAATGAGGAAAATACTGTAAGGTTACAAGTGAGGTACTAGAACAAACAAAATAACTGCAAGAAATACCGCGTGAAAAGCCGAACCTGACTCTAAGGACGAGACACGTATAATAAGATACAGGCTGCGACGTTGTTTCCAAAAAGAGACTAGCCCTGATGGAAAGATAAAAAAACCAGCAGCGAAAGATTGTAATTGATGCCGTTTCTCATTTAGGACCTGTCAGGGAGAAAGCTGAAGCGAACTTGCGTGGGTTTCTGGTGAAAAGTAAAACGTTAAACCACTCGCGTGACATGAAACGATGAGAAGAAAAAGGAGCACGGAACATCGGGACTGGCCTTTAGCATTCATAGCTCCAGGGAGCAGCGCTGGAACAGCGTTGTCCCCAGCGTGGAGCCCTGCGGCATAACACCGCTGGTAGCAATAATGAAGCATGATTATTTTCGCGCTTCGCTCGCATATATGAATGTCGTTTTGAGTACTGAAGGGAAATGAGAGCGTAGGGACATGCTTATTTTACCCTTGATGTGTTTATAACGGGTGACAGCGGCACTTTTTTTGCCCTTTCCCCATTTCCTCGCCCAGGAAATTTCAAGACGAGGGGGAACTTGGAGAAGCAACGAGCCCCTGCACGCTGTTTCACATAGTGTGGGAGTGCCAGCTTAACCGCACTCTTTCACCGATTTCTAACCCCTCGGTTCAGCAGTAGGAGGGAGCACTGGCCAGCTCGAGCGTCGAAGAACAGCTCCAGTTGATCCACCGGGCTGAGACGGCTGGAAGCTCCAACGGGGACCTGGACTGAGGAAACCGACCATTTGGCTCCTTTCATTCAATAAAGTTTATTGCTCTCCCTCCCCCCCGAAAAACAAGGGAGTTCCGCGCGCTAATCGTAAAATCAGGTTGGTAAAAACCTACGTGAGGCCTGGTTAA